>JZKD02S0091230.1:102738-116788 GCA_000966675.3 Picea glauca | reverse complement strand
AAAAAGGGTAGGGGACAAGGGACAACCTTGTTTGACTCTGATATTGCAGTTAATCTCTTTTGACCAGCCCTCAGTGTTTTTAAACTTAGTAATAATGTTCTCATACATCCTTATTGCAGTAGCCCTCAACTCGAGAGGCACTTTTATCTCTTCCAACCTATTCCAAAGATTTTTCCTAGGAACCATGTCAAAAGCTTTTCTAAAGTCAACAAAACAATGTTCATCAAATATTTTATCTAATATTGACATATAGTATATATTTATCAAAATTTATTGAGAAAATTTTAAGTTTTAACCGTAATATGTTTAATCTTATTTAGTGATTATATATATATATATATATATATATAATATAACATCAATTTTTAAAAATATTATACAAACTTTTTTAATTACAATGATAAATAATAATAACATTAAAATTTAACTTTTTTTTTTATCTCTGTGAATAATAAACTAAAATTTCAAACTCTTTTCTTGTTTAGTTTTCTTGTTGAGATATGTAATAAAAAAAATTATAATTAATTATTTTAATATAATAAATTTAAATATAATTACATAAATATAGAAACAATAAAAATAGAAATAATGTCTAAACATATTAATATAATATTTTATTACAGTAATATTTTCAACTAATGTATTGACAGATGTTGCATATATTATTAATATATAGATGTAGTGTTGCACTTATCTATTATTATAAACATAAATGTCCCAAGAACTATTCCCATGGATTTTGGGTTTTGAATCGATAATTTGTTTTATAAGTAATTTTGGGTTCTATCTTGATATAACTATTATTACTACCAATATAGATTTATTTCAAGTTATGTCATCTTATAACGAGGAAGTCGATTCATGGATTTATATGTTTTTCTTTATTCTGGGTACACGAATTCTTTTTTATTTTTCCAACCAATTGCAATTGTGGGTAAGTAAGGTTTTAGTTCCATTACGATGATTGTTTTAAGTAACTACAATCATGATCAACTATTGATTAACATCCAGAGATAACATAATTTCAGGTAGATGTAATTTAGAAGATATAAAATATGATATGTAATTGTAGTTTGTTATACAATTAAATTTGGATAAATAAATACTTTCATATATATGAGGGTAGGGGTTAGAAAAATAATAGAAAAAATATTGACAATCTAATCTAAAACATATGATTTCATATTAATTTCAACTTTTATAAATCATATTAACTAATACAATATCCATAACCATGTTTTACACATTTGAATGCTCTACTCAAAATAAGATAACGCCCTAAATTCAAAATTAAAATATAAAAACTTACATGATGTGAAGTTTAACCGATCTCATATTATTTACATCTAACATGTAAAAGAAATTTAACAATAATAAACATTAGTATGTGACTTTTGAAACAATAAATAGCGTATGTACACCGCCACCATATTTCATTGACAAGGGATGGAACTAAACCATTGAAAGATATGTAATAAACCACTGAATCATTTGTGTTGTAGCATAATAATAAAATTTGACATTTATGTGTGTTTAAGCAATGAGTTGAATTTAGACCAGATGTCTAACAATGTGATAGTGCTCATTAATATAACAGTTTTGTTTATTTCAATCATGGTTAATTTTCAAAATTGACATGTTGGTTATAGTTCATTGGTTGTAAAGTTTTTAGGTAACAATGGTCATTGTATTTATGCTAAGACTTTAATGGATAATATGTCTTGCGTTGAGACCGTCGACTATTGTGATATCCTATTTTTAATAGATGCAAATTAAGTAAATGTTTCAAGGATATATCGGAAACGTTTATTTTAAAATTCAAAAATTTTTATTGAAAGAGCATCAACCATAAAAAAAAAAATGGTTAAAAAGGAAAAAGCTCTTCTCTTTGTACATACAAAGAATCTTTTAGTTGTATAACATGGATATGCAATTTTCAATAAAACAAACATATATGATAAAACCACAACAATAATAACAAACAAAAATACATTATGCAGCTCGACATAGAACAATGAAGTATAAATATTTAATAACATTACACAGGGATTATTCGTTCGACCACAACATGATCATTCGTTCGACCACAATAGGTACACTAACAAATCAACAAATTTGCAAAGATGAGAACATTAGTTTGGATCTCCAAAGCATGTTTGCATTGAGAGAAATGAAATATAGTTTAGATCCTAGGTACATATAAGTATTTTTAGTTAGTGTTCATCTGCCTATATCGATGTAACACTGCACTCTTGGTGTACCCATGTAACAGTGTACTAAAAGTAGATGGTACATGGGGTCTATTGAATATAGAAATTTGTATAAACACATGTAAAATTATTTTTGGTATGCATCTAAAGTTTGAGTATGCATATATCAGGTAAATAAAGATGGCCAAATCGGATTAAATATTAGAATGTCAAACTAACATAATTGCAATGAAAATATTATTTGATATTTTTGACCAATATACAGTGAATTTCTAAATTTGAAAATTGAATTCATGTATATTATTTGTTAGCAAAGAAAATTACAATGTAGAAACTATTGAGCTTATGATTTGTGTTTTGTGTTTGTTTTAAAGATAAATATAATCAATAAAAAAGATACTTAGCACTTGTTTTTTAATCAAAAAAAAGCTAATTGCTTTATATTTGTTTTTTAATAAATAAACAAAAAAATTTAAAAAAAAGTAGGGTGACAGGAGCTAGAGGGGTGCTTTTCAGCCCAAGAGGAATAATGGAATCCAGTTTCTCTAGAGCTTAGGCCAAGCCTCCAAGGGAAAAGGCTTATTCCTTGTTGTTTAAATTTTTTCCATATACTTAGAGAAAAGAATGGAAAAGCATATCAATGTCAAAATGTAGAAATTATATTGAAAAAGGGGTTCTTCTTCATATTAATGATGACTCTTCTTTTAAACCAATGCCAAAATGATGTATAACTAGCTCAAATCCTTTTAAACCAATGCCAAAATGATGTATAACTAGCTCAAATCCATTAGATGCATCCATTTTCTAGTCTCATGCAATCATTTTAACATCACAAGGGTATGCTCCTCCCCGTGCTTCACTTACTCTCTCGGCCTAATTTTGGTTTATAGTCACCTCCCACACTCTTTTTAGGCTCTTGGTGGGACATTGTTGCAAGACCGTAGGGTGTTATTCTAGCTTCAGGTTAATGTGTTCATGTGGGCCGTAAGTGGCATCAAGATATTAGTAATGGAATTTCTAGACAGGTCTTATCCTTCGCCAAACTTCATCATGCGAGATAATGGAAGGTCCTTCCGCCTAGTGAGAGCTACGATTTGGTTAAGTGGCATAAGATTAAATGGAAATGATCATGTTTTAATGTCTAGTGGCATTTCAAAGTGAGGAATAAAGTTAGAACAAGGTTGAATTGGTGCTTATTTCACCAATTGAAGGGCATCTCCCACGTTAGTTGTTGACTTGGGAAGGATAATATGTGGATTTTTTTTAGGGCATCTCCCACGCTAGTTGTTGATTTGGGAAGGATAATATGTAGATTTTTTTTTGGACAGTAAAGAAGGCCTTAATCTCCATAGAGGTCATGGATTATAGGAATGAAGAATCCAAGCATCAATCCTCGAGTGACTTATTGGAGGCTAAGTCAATGAATTTACTACAAGAATTGCAAGTATATGTTTGCAACCTCAGTTCTCAACTGAGGTTCATTATTGAAATTCTAATTGAACATAGAAGCGTCATGTGACACACTCACAATGAGGTGGATGTCCCTCATTCTCAGCTGGAATATATTTAGGTAAGGACACTAGTCATTCCATCTCTGTCTATATTTAGTTAGTCTGAGGAAATGATGTCCTCCTTGGTTGGAAGCCCACTTCCAGACTTGAACATCCCTACAGAAGGATTTGAAATGGAGGATTCGGGATTCAGGGTCTTTCCTACTTCTAGTATCTAATGCGGTGCTTTTCTTCTTTAATTCTCAATATATATTATAGAATATATTCAATGAGACATTGTATAAGATTTTTTTTTAAGGAAATGATGTTCTATTCAGAAGTAGTCAGGAAAGGTATCTCTTCAGAGCCTTATAATTTTTTCATGACTTCATCTAGATCTTATGATAGTAAATTTTTGCAATCTTCCGATACACCTTTTTGCTAATACAAATCCCCCAATTATTGTTAAGAAAACAAAAAATAAAAATAATTGTAATATGTGTTTATATTAATTTTTATATTGCTCAAAGACAAATTGTTTTGTACAAAAGCAAGGGAATACCTAGTAGAAATGATGTTGGACATACATTTTTGGGATACAATTTTGGTAAAATCCCAAGTATAGAAAAAATGTGTAGAGGAGGAAGAACAAAGACTAAGGACTTCGCAACTGAGGTGCATCCAGAAGTACAACACGTAGGAAGCAGAATAAAGCAGATAGAGGAATAAAGTAGAGAATAAAGAAGGAGAAGAAAGTGGGTAAAAAGGAAGGATGAAATCTTGACAGGCTAAAGATGGAGGGACGCACAAAAGCAGGAAGAAAAAGTAGTCAAAGTGCAAAAGAAATGTGCGAACGGAAAATCAAGTGAAAGAAACCGAACAACTAGTTAAATGGAGTAGTCAAGCATTGTAATAGGGTTCTAGGGGGGGACCAAGTAGGGTTTTAAGCCCTATATTTGATGTAGAAATATGTAACAGGTTGGGAGAATAGGGGTTCTCTAGTTGCTTATTCCTCCATGTGATTATTCTCGGGTAGTATTGTGGAGTATGTTAAAAAATGTCGAGAAAGCATGTTAGTAACAAGGTTGATAGGATAGGATGAGAAGGGAGAGAACCAATTTCTGAATGTAAGAGATGATGCTGAGAGAGAGAGAGGATTGCACTAAAGAGTGGCTAGGCTAGGAGAAGAGAAAGATAACCATGACATATATTTGTAAGCGCAATGTTCAAGCCTGAAGCAATTAACAAAAGAATAATAAATAATCCAGTCATTGTGGGAGTAGCCCAGAGTTGAGTGAACCATGTTAAATATTGTGTTACATGTCTTCTATGTGATTGATTATGAATTCTGCCTAGATGCATACTAGGTTAGATTTGTCTTATGTTTAAGCATTGCGTAATAATCATAATTGTTACAGTAATATGTTAGGCGGTAATCTGGAATATAATGGAAATATTAACATGAGATTCATTAAGTAATAGAATAAGAGCACTACAGAATAATGCACACAGAACAAATAATTGAGAATGAATGAATTAATAACCTCCTATTCCATTACTACTACAGAAACCTGGTTCTTGTAGTCCCAATAGATACCTTGGGTGAGACTTCATCTACACAAGTGGGTGATGCTAAAAGGGTCGGTGTCTGGTGGGTTTTTTTGGTCATAGATAACTCAAACCTAGGGTCTTACAAACCGCGCGTAGCACCAACAAATGGTTCTATTGTCGGGACCCAGAATTTGTGATTGAGGGAATGTTTTAGAGGTTGAATAAGAAAGAGATTTCAATATGGTTGGAAAGGAAGGAATGGGAGTTTTCTCGACAAGAGAATAGAAATCCTCATATGAGTGATAAGCAATGGATGCAAAGGTATGTGAATACAAAATTGCATGATATTTAATTGGCGAATTTCCAATTATTCTGACTGAATGGCTAGAAACATTAGTGGAGAATACTGGAAGGTACAGAATTGTGGCGCCGAGGAATTGGACTCCTAAATCGGTAAGACAATTGAATTATGTAAGTAACCCAACTACTCATGTAGTTGATTTTTGGTTAGATAACATATTAGGAGGATACATTACATATTTTGTAGTAGATTTTACCCAATCATACAGTGTTGCAGAAAGGGACTTTTTCAAAGGTCCATGCAGAAGCTTCATGAAATCATTGGGTACATGGATAAAGATTTTATTGTGTGGAAAGTGCATGATGACAATGCAATCTGACTGCTAAGGGGTCCGTGCACATAGGGGAACTGAGGGATGATAAGAGGATATCCTACGAATGAAATAGGAAGTGATGAAGAAAGAAGGGAAGGAATGAGGATGCAAAGAACTAAAGAAGGTATACCAGAGGAAGAAGACAAGTTTGGAGTATTGTGTGGAGGAAGGAGGTATAAGAGGTGGAATATTGTGGCTGAGAAAAGATAGTCATGTAGTGAGCCAAAGGGGAGAGAACCTTGTGCAATAGTCTAAATCATGGAGATACCACATACTAGAGGAGAAGAAGAGGATTTTCAGTCCAGTCCAGTAATAGAAGAACCATTAATTCCTACTCAGACAAGGTCCTATGTCAAATCCACGACCCCATGTGTGTCACCACAATCAAAGATAAAAGTTGAAGAATTGTCAAAATAAATTATAGTTAGCTAGGGAGGAAAAAGTAGTAGCAATCATAGCAGTGGAAGTAGTGTGCATATTTAGAGTCAACCAACATCACCAAGAAGAGGGAGTACAAAAAAAAACATGGCAGGGGCAGAAAACACCCTTAGACTACCTGATTTGTAGGGACTTGGGTCAGAGGACCCAGAACAACAAATTTTTTTTTTTTCTGCGAGACAATTTGGGCCGCAAAAAATGTCCAGGATGAGTCTATGAAGATTGTGAAATTAGAAACAACATTTAGAGGTCATGGGATAGTATGGTACATGAATTTTCTCAGTACCACACCTATAGGACAAGCTAGGAATTTTCCATAGATAAGGAAAGCGTTGTTAAAGGAGTTCAAGAAACCAAAGTTGGAATCACAATACATCACAGAACTGAAGGAGATTAAACAGGTGCAAACAAAGTCGGTATGCGACTTCGATCAAAGGTTCAAGGACCTGATGGGTAGACTGACTTTCAATATCTTGGATCAACAACATCAAGTATGGTTTATTGTAGGGCTTCTACCACATATTCTCATTCCATGGAATCATCCCCCATAAGAGACAATGGATGGATGGCACAAGTTCAGACGCATTTGGATGCATTAACAATCCAACTAGTATATCTTGTAAAAGGGAAGGAGAAACACGAGCAAGTATGGTGGACCAAATGTAGGATTGAAGGCCATCACAAGGACAAATGTCCCACATTCGCATAGTATTTGGCGACGAGAGCACCGAATCCATTACCAGGAGATGGATATTGTGAGATATGTTAGAAATGGGTCCATCACCCATCTAAGTGTATGTTACTACTGAAGTACCAGATCACACCCAAGAACTTGTTTTGCGATTTTTTAAATTCAGTGGGACATGAAGAGAAGGATTGATTGTCGCGTGTTCAACTTAATGAGGAAGCACACATCAGATATATACAATATTCAGGAGGATAATGTTGTAGCAGAAAGGGGGTGGTCCACAATATAAGAATAAAATAGGCTTTAATCTAGAGAACAGAGGAAATTTCAGCAGATTCTGAGGCAGAGGAAATTTTGGTAGAGGAGGAAGAGAATCGATTATATTTTACAATTGTAATCAACCAAGACACTTAGCCCGCGATTTCTTGAATCCGTGTACAAACTGAACATACTGCAGAGCACTAGATCATGCGACAAAATATTGTCCTCAACTAGTTGTGAAATGGCAAGCCAGAGGAAACCAGATCCTGAATCCAAATCAGAATGTGCAAAACTTAGCAGTCGAAAAACACAATGAAAGACCTAGAATAGCAGTTGTTACACGTGGAGGAGCGAGGAAATGGAATGATATGCCGAATGAAGGAAATAATACTAAGAAATAGGTAAGGAAGTCAACATGGCCTATGCCAGCCTTATGTTATCCTATACTTGGGGTCTGACATGAATGTTTTACCTAAGTAGACATGGGAGATGATAGGAAAACAAAAACTAGTATGGTCTCCTATTCAGGTAAGGCTCGTGAATCAACACAAAATAGTATCGATTAGTCATTTGATAGGAGTGCCTGTGAACATAGATGGAGTGTGCACCGTGGAAAACTTTGAATTTATTGATATCATTGATAAAAAACAACCATATCCATCACTAATGGGACTAGAATAGGCTTTTGATAACCAAGTGATCATCAAATTAAAGAGGAGGGAGATGATGTTTGAATTTGGAGATTTGAAAGTTACTGCACCCTTGGACCCATTAGAAGGAAAGAGATACATAGATTCAATAAGAGGAAATGACATCTATAATTTTTATAACATGACTGCATGAATGGAGGATTATGTCAACCTAACAGCAGATGGTGCACTAAGTTGGAGAAGTATCATTTAGTGTACATCATATTCTAAAGAAGTTCTAAAGCATTGGTAGCAGAGAATGCATGAAGTCTCAACTAGACGATGTGCATGCATAAATTGGTCCTTGCGTTAGACTGGAACAGATTTATGTAATCCACCCAGGTACGATGGATTAACTGATATAAGTTTGTTTGTAAATGAATTTGAGTTGCAGGTACCCGAAAATTAAAGGTTGTAAGCACTAGATGTTTTCCTAAAAGTGACTCCAGCCAGATGGTGAGCTGCACACAAAGAGGGAATAAAAGAATGTCCGCAGTGGAGAAGGCTAATGCAAGTTAGGTTTGGTAATGAGGAAGAAAATATTGTGCAGACATATACATGAGAGAGTGATCCAATGGGTCATGTTGAACAGTGCATGGAATTATGGAGTTTAGTACTGGAAACATAATGGACACGCAAATTTATCCATACACTGGAAACAATTCCGAAGAACTTGTACTTAGAATTGGAAATGCACAGAGAGATGGAAAGATGGGATGAGTTGGTCCAAAGGTTTAAAGTCACATTTACATTTGAACATGAATATCCATCAATAGATGCAGTGCTACAGGATATTTGATCTAAGATCTTCTTAGGAGAAGGGTCGATGGAGGTGGTACGAGTATGCAGTGCGCATAGATCTACTATGATTGTTCACAAGACATTGGAGTGTTACAATTTGGCTAAGGAAGAAAATGATGAGGAAGATCATAGGAATGTGCAAGTACCAGAGACATAAGGATAATGAGCAGTAGAAGGACCAGAGATTGAATTTGTCGCATACACACAGTTGATAAAGACATGAAAGGTAAACATTGGGACAACAAAGAATCTGAAGTTTTCTCAAATAGGGGATTACTAGTTCAAAGAGACAATCGAGAATATTGCAGATCTGTTCCACGAATATCAAGACCTATTCCCCATGACATTTTTGGAGATGAAGGGAATAGAAGGGGACTTAGGTGAGATGAATATTCTGATGAAACCGGGAGCTAAGCCAGTATGACAGTGACCTTGTAGGTTAAGATGAAATATACAATATTTTGGACATAGGAATCATCGAACCAGTAGAATAATTAGAGTGGATTAGTCCAATGATTGTACAGGAAAAGAAGATAGGAGGAATCAATATTTGCATGGATCTGTAGAGAATGAATGATGTGTGTTTACATGACCCATTCCCAACACCATTCACAGATGAGGTACTAGAGAACATATGAGGAAATGAAACTTATTCTTTCATATATGGATTCTCGGGGTACCATCAAATAAAAATTGTGCACGAGGACTGACGCAAGAATACCTTCGCGAAAAAGTGGGTGAGTTATCAGTATATAGTAATTCCCTTTAGACTAAAGAATTCCCCTACATTGTTTTCCATAGTAGTGGTTGCGAGGTTCAAGGAATTTATCCATAAGTTCCTTGAAGTGTACTTGGATTATTGGACTGTGTTTAGTCTATTGAAGGATCATATAGAAATCCGCGTGCTAATGTTGGATCGGTGTAGACAGTGTCATATTTCGTTGAAATTGAAGAAGTGTATTTTTTGTGCACCATTTGGAATTATGTTAGGACATGTAGTTTGCAAACAAGGATTACTAGTATACCCAACCAATATTTTAGTTATTGGAGTAAGAACCACCTACATCAGTCAGACAACTAAGGAAAAATCTGGGTCATACAGGCTATTACAGGGAATTAATTAAGGGATATGTGCAAATCACAACACCGATGGAAAAGTTATTGAAGAAGGAAGCAAAGTTTCAATGGAACGATGATTTTCAAAGGGGATTGGACACCTTGAAGAAAACACTGGTGACCGCATCGATTTTGATCTTTCCAGATTGGAACAAATAATTCCATGTCCATGTAGATGCATCATCCATAGGGTTGGGCATGTACTATCTCAACCAAGGGAGGGAGACATAGATCATCCAATTAATTTTGCAATTAGGAAGTTGTCCATAGAAGAGAAGAATTATACTACCATGGAACAAGAAGGATTAGCAATGGTATACGCGCTACAAAAGTTCAGACATTATTTATTGGGGTCTCACTTTAATATGTACACAAACCATTCTGCATTGAAATACCTAGTGAACAAGCCAGTGTTTGGGGGATAATATGAATATGGCTACTATTGTTCCAGAAATACAATTTTGAATTTGTACTAAAACTAGGGAAGTTGAACACATGACTGAATCATTTATCGTGCATATTATCAAGAGAAGATGCAAGAAATTTAGATGACAGTTTCCCAGATACACAATTATTTTTGGATTACTAAGAGGGGGGGTGAATCAATAATAGAGAAATTGAATATTTTTTAACCACAAAATGCAAGTGTTATATCAATGTAGAATTATCATCCAATAGTTGCAGAGTAAATAAACAATGAACAAATGAGAAATCATACACATACATAGTACACTAATGTTTTTACATGGAAACCCAAAGCGGGAGAAAACCATGGAATGCTTTTTCTTATATGTATTTAAGAATTACATTCATTGGAAGCACCAACTTCCTTTGTTTTCCAGCTACAACTGGAAGGAGGCTACAACCCCCTAGTTTCTCAGGCTACAACCTGAGGGAAGCTCCAACTCCCCAATTCTTTGGCTACAACTAGAAGGACGCTACAACCCCCTATGTTCTCTGGCTACAACCGGAAGGTGGATACAAACACCTGCCATTTCCTCATCCAACTGCCCTGAAATATAAGTAGAATGATGGAACCACTGTCACACTATCATTGTGAGATATATTGTTTCAAACTTATACCAATCAACCTGCACCAAACAACATGTACCAATAACCTGAACCATGCATCAACCTGTACCTCAACCTCAACAAAAATCCCTCATCAATTTCATCATCAAAATATGATCTGTAACTCTGTAACATACATGGTGTATATTATCACATACTTGCAAACCTTCCTTAACAAGAGAGTAGCATTTTCATCAAATTTTACTTTAGTCTCACATGCCTAGTTTTGGATTAGTCAACAACCCTAACTTGCAATAATCATAACTATGTACCTGTAATGAATAAAGGTCTAAAAATAGTACAGAATGTTCTCCAGTGTCTTGTCTAAAATTTCTCCAGGTTTCACTTTTTGGAACCTCCCACAAAAGGAGTTATAGAAAAAATGGCATACCTTGTTGAATTCTGGCCTATTCTAGAGAGCGAGCTTGTAGAGTGTTATCACATGAAGTTTTCATGGGTATTTTGTCCCTTAGGTTTTAATTTTTATCCTTTAGTCGTTAGGTTTTCTTGATTTTTCTCTTTGTGATTTTCTTGAGTTAGTCTAAACAAATAAAGACTTGGGTTTTTCTCACCTTTTTGGCCCACACATATGATTTTAGCCTAGGTTCATTATTTATGGTTTATGAATTTGACTCATCTTTTGACTTGATGCCAAGAATTATCGGTCCCATGATCCTAACAACTTGACAATTCACTCCATCCACTCATGTTCTTTCTCCTTTCCATGTTGTCCCTATGTTCGTTAAGGGGGTCAAATCAAATTTTGAAAAGGGTGTTGCCAACTCACTGGGAGATTCCGTAGTGCACCTTTATCCTATGCTCCTTTACCATAATTTGCAATAATCAGTTGATGTCATATCTCCCATTGTTTTCATCTCCCTTTTTTTTTAAAGGAATATTCATATTTGGTCATTTATGAGCTTGCTAACTGTTTATCAATTTGAATTTTTCCTCCTAAGCTCGACACTGCTGAAATCACTAGTTCAGAAAAAGCTACAGATTGTGCTACGGGATCAACTATTAGAGTTGCATTGGAGGTTGAGGTAGATCTAGCAGTTCTATAGCTCATTGCAGATCTCCAATCATCAGCCACAACCTCTAGGTATTTCGTCAGTCTTTTCAGCTGCATGGGAAAGTGTTAAGATACACCTGCCTCATCTTTTGGCGGCACTTGGCATTGCAAATTGCATCCTCTCTCCTCCATTTTCATATCTATCTCTTCTTCCATAGAGTCCATAGCCATTTTACAACTAAATTTCACCTATACTAAGGTCAAGCCATTTTGCTTCAAAATCTTGAATGCCCATTCATTCACTTGACTCTTGTGTCCACACTGCGCTACAAAAATTCGCTGCCAAAACTACGCTATGGATCCCATATCTCAGTGTTTCATTTTCCTTGGATTTTTTAGTTCCATATTCTGTATTCACAAAGATCCATGCATTAGCCTCTTTTATTCATTGTGTCATCCTTCATTTTATCTCAAAATCTGTTGGCAGTGCAGATAATAGCAATCCCTACCCTTTAAAGCTTTGATGACCATTGTATGGTGGCATAAAACTGAGAAGTACATCCCTGCATACCTTTCCTCAGAGTTTCTTTCTCTCATTTTTAAAAGAAAATACATCAAACCAGTCTATTGTTAATTCAAAGTGAATTGGAGGAAAATCCTTGAGAGAGCAACCATTAGCCACCGTCAATTCTCATAGATCTTTGCCTCTGTTTGGTTCCTTCACCCCTCATTACATCATAGTGTTTGATCCCCTATTTATATCCATGGAGACACCTCAAACGAAGAAGTCTCACAAGGGAGGAAGTGTGGTAAAGATTGAACCTTATGACATGCACCTGTTTGATGTTGAGCCAATGTTCAGGGAGGTTTTCCAAAGGGTTGGTTTCCTCTCTTTTTGTCAAAGCATGCAGAAGGGACACCCTAAAATAGCAAGTAAGTTTTCATTACACTTTGATGGAATTAAGACCAAGGTGGGAAACCTTGAGTTTGAGGTATTTGAGGCCTCTATTGCAGCAACCACTGAGATAACTAATACTGGTGAGAGGTGGTTCAAATCCATGATCCTCAATGTTGCCTTTTCCAAGGACTTCCTCAAACCAGACTATCAGAAATACAAGTTGTCTAAGGGAGTGCCTAGGAGCCACCTAGTTGAAGGCTTTGATAAAATGTTGAATATCATCGAGAGGTATTTTACATGTGAGGGAAGGTTTAACATGATATACCATTATCATATAAGACTCTTACTACATTTCACTGGTAAGGATGCAATGAATATTCATTTTTATCTTTTGAGGAGTATGGGAAATATGTCTAATAGATTCCAAGCCAAGTGCAAGGCTGCGGACACTAGTGTCTTCCACTCTAGGTTGATCAGGATGCTGGTGATGGAAGAGTTGAAGAAAAGGAACATTCCTTGTGACAGTTCATTGTCTCTGCCCATATGCAATTAGATATAGCCTCTACCCCTCAATCTAGGATGTAGATCCCTTTTGTTAGAATATAAAATATGGTGTGCTTGTTTTACCATTGACGATACCCTCGTCACCCAACCACAGGCCGAAGCCTCCCTCCGAGCACCTTAACCTTGACTTGAGAATTCCTCTGAATGAAAACCCTAGGCTAGATAGCCAAACAAAGAGTAGCGCATCTCTCCCCAAGGATAGTGCAACACAAAATATGGATAAGATGTTCCAAACCCTAGCCAAGAGATATCCAAGCCAAATACTGAAACTTGTTGCTGCTGCAGCTACAGCTGCAACCCTCCTCCAAACATGCGCACCAACTGCAACTGCAGTGTGCACCAACTGGGAAAACTGCAGTCCTGAGATGTGACAAATGAGAACTGGCGCCCTATATTTATACTGGTCTGCCAGATTTGTTGGGGCCAACTTCTCCTTCTGGATACTGTATGTTCAGTATATTATTATTATTTATGGCCGACTTCTTCTCTTGGAGGCTAATAGCCTAATATAAATTATCTTCTTGAGCCGACAAGGCTTCGAGGGTTATTAGCCAATTCATTAGGGTTTCTCTTGCTTCCCGGAGTCT
>JZKD02S0091230.1:59715-80007 GCA_000966675.3 Picea glauca | reverse complement strand
CATCTTAAACCACTTTCCTTATTTTAGGGCTAACCCACTTCTAACCACTTGTCCACTTAGTAATTTATCCATTAAATTTATTATTTAAATAATTTATTTTGTATCCACTTTGACTCATAGTACACTCATCACTTCACTTTATTATTTACCTTCTAAAATCTCTTAAACCACTTTCCTTATTTTAGGGCTAACCCACTTCTAACCACTTTTCCACTTAGTAATTTAACCATCAAATTTATTTTTAAATAATTTTATCCACTTTGAATTATAGTACACTCATCACTTCACTTTATTATTTAAATAATTTCTTCTTCGCAACCACTTTGACTACTTTGACCTTTTGGGGCTTCTATATGACTCATGAGGGTTATCCAACTTCACATGGCCATAACTCTTTAACCGTGAGGAGTTATGTGACGTTCCACATACCACCAGAAATGGCATTACATGTATTGTCCATATAGAATAGTATTACCTTCAAATATATTAAAATTCATACCATTATACATCAAACAAACTTGGGTCCATTACCCAAACCTTTGTGCTACCGAACTTTGTTCAAGGGTTGACATCAATGACAACCAACCCAAATAATCAACAATCTCCCCCTTTGGCATTGATGGAAACACTTTGATGCAATATTGAATTCATATCACTCATGATCCCCCTGGGACCATGCCTCTGTTCTCTTTCTCCAATCATTTAAATTTCCATCTGATAAATCTCTCCCCCTTTGTCATCAATGGAAAAGGTATCTTTATATCTGAAGTTGCTCCCCCTAACTGAACTGTCCTTGGGGATACTCCCCCTAACTGAAGTCTTCCTGAAACTGATCTCCCAACCTGAATTGTCCTCTTTATGGTGCTTCCTCGTGTAAATCTAAGACATATAAGATAAGCATTCAAAATCATTCATTTTGTAGTAGAAATTACTCCAAGTCTCTAGCGAAGATACTCAAAGGCTTCCCTTGGAAGTGGTTTTGTAAATATGTTTGCCACTTATTCTTTTGTGCCCACATATTCAAATCTAATGTTCTTCTCTGCAACCTGTTCCTGTAGAAAGTGATACTTGATTGGAGTGTGATTTTTCTTGGAGTGCATAACTGGGTTCTTTGAGATACTAATGGCACTTGTATTATCACAATATATTGGAATGGGCTCATCATACTCAACCTGTATATCTATCAGATTTTGTTTCATCCATAGAACCTATGTACAACATCATGTTGCTACAATATACTCTGCTTCGATTGTAGATAAATATATTGATGATTTTTCGTGTTTATCCAAGATACTAAACACTCACCCAAGTAGAACATTGCTCCACTGGTGCTACGCCGGTCATCAATGCAACCTATACAATCTACATATCTGTAGGAAATAAGTGATAGATCATTTCCTTTTGTATACCATAATCCTAACTCTTTTGTTCCTTTGAGATATATGAAAACCCTCTTTACTACTATGGCATGTGATTCCTTTGGTACTACTTGAAATCGTGCCACCTGTCCAACTTCCTGCATTACATATGTCTAGGATGATGTCACATATAATAAGCTACCAATAATTGACATGTATTTCCTCTGGTCTATAGACTTTGAATCATCATCTTTGCTCAACTTGCAACTGGTTTGCATAGGAGTGGTAACTGGTTTTCAATATTCCTTGCTGGCCTCTTCAAAACTGTTTGATTTAATCGTAGATAAGAGTTCTAAGTGCATTTGTTCTAGTGAACGGATTATTTTTCTAGTCTCAACTCTTGCATCCTTGTTTCCGATAATTTGATCTGAAGGATGATTCTTCTGTACTCGTTTTCAAGGTTTCTTATACATTTGTCTGATCCTCTTCATCTTCCCCTTCTACTTCTTCTTCATCTTTTTATTCCTCTTCATAAAGTTGTTCCATTGATTCATTTTCTTCTTCCTTTAATTCTCGTCCACTTGTTTCATCAATTGTTACATCAATTCTTTCCACAACTTTGTTAAAGCTCAAATTGTAACACTTGTATGCTTTCCTTGTACTTTAGTAACCAACAAGTACTCCTTTGTCCACATGAGAGTCAAACTTTCCCATTATTCCATCTTATCTTTTTATGTATCATTTGCTTCCAAATACTTTGAAGTGATTCACATTTGTTGGTCTTCCTTTCCATATTTTGTAGGGAGTTTTGTCATTGTTGTTAGTGAGCATTACTATGTTTTGAATGTGAAATTTTGTATGCACTGCATGTAACCAAAAAATATCTATCAATTTGGAATCTATTAGCATTTTTCGAGCCATTTCCTGTACTGTCCTATTCTTTCTTTCATCAACTCCATTATGTTGAGGTGTCCTAGCAACAGAGAATTGTCTTTTTGTTCCATCCCTGCTGCAGTAGTCCATAAATTACTTTGAAGTGAACTCTCCTCCATTATCATATCTCAAACATTTGATTTTTGAATCCATTTTATTTTCAACCATTTCCATGTAGACCTTGAAGTTTTCTAAAGATTCTGACTTATTCTTAAGAAAGAAAACTGCATTCATTCTTGTATAATCATCAACTAATAACATAAAGTATTTCTCACCTTTTAAACCTTGTTTTGTATTTGGTCCAACTAGATCAGTATGCACAATTTTCAGTGGTCTTCTCGTTGAATATTCCTTTGATTTGAACCTAGTATTTGTTTGTTTTCCTTGTTGACAATGGTTGCATAAAGTGTTGGTTGGTTTCATGATCTAGGGCATTTCTCTAACTACTTCCTTTTTGTTGACTTTGACAAGGTTATCAAAGTGTATGTGACCCATTCTTCTGTGCCATAGCCAACTAATCCAAATTTAGGAGAGGAACGAATTGATTAATAGATTGAATACAATAAACACAGAGATAGGAAGAATAAAACAAATATCCAATGAACAATATCTTCTATTAAATAATGAAATAGGTTGAAACTGTAAAACTGCAGAACTAAAACTTGCTCAAATGGTGGTAGTTATCTCTAAGAAGAAATGTGGCTACTACCCACATCCATCTGAGAAGAATGGATTATAATGAGGCTCCATAGGCCCTTTTCATATTACTCATGAATGTCAAAACCCTAGAAATACAAAAACTTAACCCTAGAAGGTGAAACGCCAAAAGTCATGTGGGCCCTATGGGTAAGTTGGTGTAATTTGGTACCTCAACTTTCTAGCTTCGTAACTTTTTCATACGACCTCTGCTTTAGGAATTCGATAGCTCGTTGGAAAGGTCTTTTAGATAACTACACATTACATCATCAAACTCTGACTCTATATACAATTTGATTGTGGCGAGCCAAAAAAAAATGTTTAGGGCCCCAAAACGGCCCCAAAAGTACAACAAGATGTGTTGACATGAAAACATACAAAATAATCTAGTTGGATTAGGCAAGAGGCCACTCGTATCCACCTGGAGGATGTGTGGGGCTTCAGACAACCCCAAAAGTGTAGAACCCAATATTACAAAGTAGTACAGAAGAACGTGTTGAACAAAAAATTGGCACGAGGAGCCAGTTGGAATAGGTGGGTGGCCACCAATATCCTCCTGGATCAATCCTCCCCCTTAGAAAGAAATGGTCTCCATTGCATTAAGTTCCCCCTTCAGGTGAGAAAACTTCTGTTGGATTTTGTCCTGGGTGAGCCACTTGTCTTGGTGTAGGAGTTTCCCTGCCTTGACAACCCGATAAAGTTGGATCTGTTGTTGGAGAGTTCCCTTGACCTATGTGTACACTATCTGATCAGTGGATTCTTTTTCCATGCAGTCACAGTTGAGCTCTGTTTGTGTCAGTTTTTCTGTGATCTCATATGTGTCCAATAATGGTGGAAAATATGGGCGAAGGAGATCCACATTGAATATTGGATGTAGAACAAGGAAGGGTGGAGTGTTGAGCTCAAAATAATTGCTACCCACAACCTTGGTTATAGTGTAAGGCCCATAACGAAGTGGGAGAATATTTTGATGGGGCCCAATGAGATGCTCCTTCTAAATATGTAACCAGAATTTGTCACCAACCTAAAACTGGTGTGGTACCCTGTGTTGATCATGGCGTTTCTTGTACTTAGCATTGGATTTTTGCAAAATCTTCTGGACATGTTGGAAAATGTGTTGAATCTACTCAATGAATCTGGTGGCTTTGTCAATCGCAGACTGATCAGGGCAAGATTTTGTATGTGCGATGGTAAGAGGAAGTGAAACATCAATGGGTCCCAAGGGTTGGAATCCCACACCCACCTGAAATGGGTTATAGACGGTGGAACTATGGAGAGCCATGTTGTAATTGTGTTGGACATATGGGAGAATCTTGTACCATGTACGTGGATGATTAGAATTCTATATGCATAGGATGTGCACAATCATCTGATTGATGACCTTTGTTTGGCCATCGGTTTGTGGGTGGAAAGCAGTGGATTTTGTGAGCTTGGTGTCCAATAGAGACCAGAGACTCAACCAAAAGGTGTTGAGGAACATGTTGTCTCGATCAAATATTATGGTCTGTGGTATCCCAAAGTGGACCCACACTCGTTCGAAGAAGATCTTGGCAGTATTTGCCACTGTGACATTATTCTTACAAGTTGTGAGGATCGACATCTTCTAAAATTGATCAACGACCACAAACACGCAGTCATTTCCTTGATCAGTGGACGACAAGCCAGACATGTAATCCATTAAGATGCATTCCCAAGGATTATCGGGAATAGGAAGAGGTATTTATAAGCATTTCTTCTTCATGGTTGGCTTGGAAATGGCACACGCAGTGAAATATCTAATATACTTGTTGACATCATGTCAAATTATTTTCCAATAAAAATGTTTCTAAAGAATGGCCACAGTTTTCTCTACGCGAAAATGTTCTGCCACTCGACTGTAGTGGGCTTCCTAAATAATATTTGCATGCTCTCTTGTAGGAACACAGAGATGGCTCAGGTGGCATAATAATCTATACTGAATGTGAAAATTAGTGATAGTTGCACCTATACCCAAGAGCTGGTAGGTGGTGGTGAAATCTAGATCTTGTTGATAAAGTTGGGGCCACTCAAATGCTTCGTTTCCACATGAATGGAGCATAGTTGTGACTGTATCCATAGGAGTTCAGTTGAGGCAATCAAAAACATGATTGGAGATACTTGTGTTATAATTTATGTTGAGATGGAAGTGCTACAGGTAGGTGGACCACTTCTAATGGTGGTCATTCTGCAATTTCCCTTGTGTCTGTATAAACTGTAGAGGCTTTTGATCAGTGTGTATGATCGTCTCTTTCCCCAGAATGTAATGTTTCCATTAACAACATTCTTGTACAATGGAATACATTTCCTTGTCATAGGTGGGGTATTTACAGACCGTATCATAGAATGTCTCACTATGGTATGCCATTCGATGCCCATGATAATTGAGAACTGCGGCCACAACATAGTCAGATGCATCAGTCTCAATATCGAATGGTTGTTGCAGGTCGGGAAAGGAGAGTACTGGATCTGAGCACAAGAGATTATTTAGATTATTGAATGATCATAGTTTCTCCTTCCCCCACATGAAATTGTCCCTACCACTTCCCTTGGTCATCTGGTTGAGGGCCCATGCAATATGAGAGAATCCCAACATGAACCATCAGTAGAAGTTATCTATTCCCAAAAATATTTGAAGCTCGGTCAGCATGGTTGGGGTTGGAAAGTCAAATATGACTTGGATCTTAGCTCGATGAACATGTACCCCATACTCATCAACAATGTATCCCAAGTATTGGACCTTGTTCATGCCAAAAGAGCATTTTTCCAAGTTGGCATAAATCTTGTGCTGTCGCAAAGTGCTCAAAACATGTTGTATATGCCACATGTGATCCTCCCATGTTTTGTTGAAGATGAGGATGTCATCCAAATATACTACCACAAAGGAGTTGTTAAAGGGTCTCAATACATCATTCATCAATCTCATGAAAGTGGATGGTGCATTTGTTAATCCAAAGGGCATGACCAACCATTCGTAAAGACCTTCTTTAGACTTGAAGGTTTTCTTCCATACATCAGTTGGTTCAAAGGGAACCTAGTGGTAGCCAGACTTTAGGTCAATATTGTTGAATAACTTGGCCCCCTTGAGTTCATCAAGAAGGTAATCAATCCTGGGAATGGGGTAGCGGTTCCTGACTATGATTTTGTTTAAGGCTCTGTAATCAATGCAGAATCACCAAGTCCCATGCTTCTTCTGCACTAGTACAATCGGGCTTCCTCAAGGGGAGGATTTGGGTCTTATGTGCCCCTTTTGAAGAATCTCTCAGATCTGATGCATGATTTCCTCATTCTCTGTCAGTGAGCATTGATAGACCGGTCCATTAGGTAGAGGTGCGTCGGGGGTCAAATCAATTGGATACTTGACTTGGTAGTGTGTTGGTACCCCTGTGGGTTAGGAAAATATGTCTCTATATTCTTCCATGATCCCGTCCACTTGCTTTTGCTACAAAGAGAGGTGTTGTGTAGAGGCCACGGATGTGGCAGAAACCTTCTTCTTACTGTGAGAACAGATCACAAAGAAGGTGAACTTCCCGGTCTGTGAAATAAACTTACTACATTGCTTAGCAGATATTAAAGAAATAGCAGTAGGCTGTGCTACCTCTAGGACCATGTACAATTGTCTACCCAAAGTAATAATAACATTGTGGGGTCTAGACTCATACACAACATGATGATTCCACAAATATGGTTGTCCTAAAAGAACATCACAAACTTCAAGGGGAGAAATATCACACAGTACCTCATCTTTGAAAGGCTTGATGTCATAGGGCAGACGACATTGTTGCCTGACATAGAGATCTCTTCCTTGGTGAAGGCAGCCGATGGAGTGGAGATGCAGGTGTGGCATTGTTGGCATTTCCAGTCGCTTGATGACCTATGTTGAAATCAAGTTCTTCATACTACCGATTTCGAAAATGAAATGAATCGGAGCCCCTTGACCCACATCTGCGAGTGAAAGAGGCGTTCCCCTTCCTCTGGTTCTTTTGGCTCGCTTGGCTAGAATTTGGTGGTAGCGATAGTTGCACTGGGTTCAACATTGATAATCTACTTTCGTCCTTTAAGATTTGACTCGGAATTAGAATCGTCCTCTGAATCAGAAGCCTTCGACTCAGGCACGATGGATTGCTTGGAGAGGCTTTATTCAGTGTTGTTCCAAGTACTTTTATGGTACTCACACCATTTTCCTGTGTCCTTATTCATCTTCTCATTTCCCTTCTTGTGGTTCGGCTTGGAATGGTTTCCCTAAGGGAAACCATCTTTACCCGATCCCTTATTGTGTGGGTTTGGGTTTCCTTTTCCCTACTTCAGCTATGAGGGGTTCGCAGATCCAAACTCTTGTTGTTTCTGCTTAAATTTATGCTTGGTCTTGACAATGTATCTATAAGTCGTGCCCAATGAGGTGATGCCCAGGAAATCAATTTATGGTTGAATGTATCTATGCAAATAGCCACTATATTTGAGCACCAAATGATTCTCAGAGTATTTGATAACAAATTTGGTGCGTAGGGTATGGAAAATATTGGTGAAGTATAGTAATGTCTGGTCCCTTTCTTGACGTAGGGTGGTCCATCTAGTGTACTGGTCCTCCTAGCTCCCAACATGGTAGTATTGTTCTTTAATAGCGTCTCGAAAGGAATCCCATGTAGGTGCCACCACAAATATTATATATTCCTCCATGACCCTTTTCTCATAGTAATTATCCCACCTATCTTTAACATGGGGAATGACCCTGAGGAGTGAAAAAATGATATTTTCCCTATCGGAAAAATTGTGGACCAAAAAATATCCTTCAAGAAGATTCAACAATTTATCTACAACATCCACATCTATCAGTCCTTCAAATAATGGAATATCAAAATTTATATGTACCTTTAAGGGGGTTGCATGGTCGCTTGATGAAGATGCTTCTCCCCTGGGCAACCGTCGAGGGATCTATGCGAAGTTATCCATCAAGTCGGTCCTTTATCGTGTGAGGGATTCCTCGAGAAACATTTTAGTAGGATCTCTTGCTCCATCATATTTATTTTCATCTCCCATGGGTTGTTGTCAGGCTCGGCACGACCGATATTGTAATGGCTCGATTTGTTCGAGTCCCAACTTCTTGTACCCAGACCTTGTCGGGGACATGCAGGAAGAAAAATAAATGACGAGAAAACTGCTATGATACCACTGATACAGATTTAGGAGTGGAACGAACTGATTAACAAAATGAATACAATAAACACAAAGATAGGAAGAATAACACAAATATCCAGTGAACAATATCTTCTATTAAATAATGAAATAGGCTGAAACTATAAAACTGCAGAACTGAAACTTGTTCAAATGGTGGTAGTTATATCTGAGAAGAGATGTGGTTGCTATGTGCATCCATCTGAGTAGAATGGATTACAATGAGGCTCCATAGGCCCTTTTCAGATTACTCATGAATTCCAAAACCCTAGAAATCCAAAAACCTAACCCTAGAAGATGAAACGCCAAAAGTAATGTGGGCCCTATGGGTAAGTTGGTGTAATTTGGTACCTCAACTTCTTAGGGTCGTAACTTTTTCATACAACCTCTGTTTTAATTGTATGATAGCCTTTTGGAAAGGTATTTCATAGAAATACACATTACACCATCAATATCTAACTTTTTCTACAGTTTGACTGTGGCGAGCCAAAAAAACAATGTTTAGGGCCCCAAAACGGCCCCGAAAGTACAACAAGATGTGTTGACATGAAAACATATGAAATAATTCAATTGGATTAGGTGAGAGGCCACCTGTATCCACCTGGAGGATGTGTGGGGCTTCAGGCAGCCCTAGAAGTGTAGAACCCACAATTACAAAGCAGTACAGAAGATCGTGATAAACAAAAAATGGACACGATGAGCCCGTTGGACTAGGTGGGTGGCCACAAATATCCACCTGGATCACCAACCTTCATATTCCTTTCCTATAAAACACTTTTTATTTCTGATTTCACTTAATACATATATGTTTCTTTAAGTTCTTACAGTTGTTGCAATCAATTTTCCTTAACCTTCTTTTCTTATCTCATACTTCTGTGAATCAAAAGTATTTTTATGACCTTGGTCACACATTTGACTTACACTTAGAAGGTTATGTTTCATATCTTCTACTAGTAGAACATTTTCTTCCTTAGTATTCTTGTTTCCAATTCTGATTGTGCCTTTTCCAATGGTTTTAGTTGAATCATCATTTCTGAAGGAGACTAGTCCATCTCTTTCCTTTCTTAATGTAAAAAACCTCTCTTTATCACCTGTCATGTGTTTTGAACAGCCACTGTCAACATACCAACCATGTTTCTTCTACTTAGTTTGTATTTATAAGGTTCTTTTCTATGACTGTTGTTGTTCTATTGTGGTTCTTTAGAAGGGATTGTCATTCTACAATCTTTGGCCATGTGTCCAAAGTTGTTTCACTTGTAGCATTCCACTTTAATGCTCGATGATTCAAACCTATTGTAGCTTCTTCTTTTTGTTTCACTAGGCCTTCTTGGATAGCCATTTTGTGTATGAATTTTAAATTTGTTTATGTTCCTCCTATTAGCTCTACAATTTACAACATTATTTCCAAAATTATTGCATGCATAACATAAACCAAGAAATATAGTTTGATACCTAAGATTTGAAGATATCCTGAATGGAGTTACTCTTATGAATCCGTATTCTTCCTTAAGCCTATTTGTTTTTGGCGGTCGTTGATTCTAAAGTCTAAATCTTCTCGGTGAAGGAGTGTCTCTATAATCTTCCTTGTATATCTTCCTATCCCCTTTGATTGTTTTTGCATAGCTTTTTGGGTATGTTTCTTGTTATATTGCTTTGGAGCTTGATCCATTTTTTTTATGATTGTATCCAAGTCCAGACTTGTCATGATGAGGCTTTTGATTGCTCATAATGTCATCCAAAACTTTTGAGTTGTTCTGCATATTTTTATTTTGAAGATCCTTTCTCAATGTGACAATCTATGCTTCCAAATTTCCAATGATCTTGTCTCTTTCTTCTAATTGTTATTTGAGTGCTTCTTCAATTCTTTTGTCTTGTTCTATTTGAACCTTCAATTTCGTGATCATTTTTTCTAGTTACTGAGTGTCTTCTTTCTTGTCTAGTTCTGATGGTAGCTTCTTGTTTTTCTTCTTTTCTCTTATTATAACTTCTATGGCACTCAAAAATTCTTCTCAGTAGTAAACTTCTTCCTCTTCATATTCTTATTTGTTGTCTTCTTTATCAGAGTCTTCTACTTCCATGAATAGAAATCTTTTTGTCTCACTGTCACTGACTTTATCTTCATCTGATGAGGAGATGTCTTTTTTGGTGCATAAGATTTTCTTGAAAGATTTATTTGTGGTTCTTTTGTCTTTATATTTTTGTTTGTTATTTGAGTAATTTTCATCATTCCTCTTATTTTTCTTATGAGTACATTTGTTAGAAAAATGACAAATACCATCACAATTAAAACAAATCAATGGAAGCTTACTTGTATATCTGTCATTGATTCCCTTGTTCAATCTTCTCACAAAGTTGGCCACTTCTTCATCATCTTCCAAGATGTCACTGTTGTTGCTATGTTATTTTTCCCTTTTATTTTTATTTTACCTTTTGGATGCTTTGAACGCTGCTTCTTTTATATCTGGATTTTCCTTTTTAGTTCTCATTTCATATGCTGTGAAACTTCCATGTAGTTCGTCCATGCTTATTGAGTCCAGATCTTCTCTTTCTTCTAGTGTTGATATCTTAGGATCAAATTTCATAGGAAGAGATGTTAGTACCTTTTGAACAATTACATATTCTTCAATTTATTCTCCCAATCCTATGATTACATTCATTGTTTCATCAACTCGTAAGAAGTAAGCTGAAATATTCTCATCTTCCTTCATCTTTATTTGTTCGAATTGACCTCTATAAGTTTGAAGCTTTGTTTCTTTGACTTTTGAATCTCCTTCATAAATATTTTGAATTTTATCCCAAATATCTTTAGCAGATTTACAATGTACAACTTTGGTATATACTGATTCACCAAGACCATTTAGAAGTTCATTTGTGGCTTTGGAGTTATTTTGATTGACTTTCATTGCTTTTTCACTTGTTGGCGGAACCGTCGATTCTTCCATCTACTACTAATTGTCAAATTTCAAATCCATGTGAATGTATATATGTTTTCAAACTTCTGCTCCAAATGCATACTTTTGTCCATCAAACGGTGGTATTATGTTTATTCATGTTGTTTATCTCCATGATCTACCTTTCAGTGATTAAACTGATTTCTGAAGGAACTTGCTCTGAAACCAATTGTTGGATTATTGACGGGGGGGTGAATCAGTAATAGAGAAATTGAATATTTTTTTACCATAAAATGCAAGTGTTATATCAATGTAGCATTATCATTCAATAGTTGCAGAGTAAATAAATAATGAATGAGCAATCATACATATACACAGTACACCAATGTTTTTACGTTGAAACTCAAAGAGAGAGAAAACCACAGAATGATTTTTCTTATATATCTTTAAGAATTGCATTCATTGGAAGAACCAACTTCCTTTGTTTTCCATATGCAACTAGAAGGAGGCTCCAACCCCCTAGTTTCCCAAGCTACAACCCAAGGGAAGCTCCAACTCCCCAATTCTTTGGCTACAACCAAAAGGAGGCTACAACCCCCTATGTTCTCCGGCTACAACCACCTGTCCTTTCCCAGTCCAACCACCCTGAAATATAAGTATAATGATGGAACCACTTTCACACTATCACTGTGAGAAATATTGTTGTAAACATGTACCAAACAACCTGTACCAATTACCTGAACCATGAATCAACCATGCATCAACCTGTACCTCAACCTCAACAAAAATCCTTCATCAATTTCATCATCCAAATATTATTTGTAAATCTATAATAGACCTAGTGTATATGACCACATACCTGTAAACCTTCCTTAACAAGAGACTAGCATTTTCATCAAATTTTACTTTAGTCTCACATGACTAGTTTTTTATTAGTCAACAACCCTAACTTGCAATAATCATAACTATGTACATGTAATGAATAAAGGTATAAAAATAGTACACAATGTTCTTCAGTTTTGTTTCTGCAATTTCTCCAGATTTCACTTCTTGGAACCTCCCAGAAAAAGAGTTATAGCAAAAATGGCATACCTTGTTGAATGTTGGCTTATTCTAGAGAGTGCACTTGTAGAGTGTGCCCAGCATGAAATATTTGTTGTATGGATTTGAAAATGGTACATATAATACTAAATAATTTACTCTAACCAATACATTTGTTATTACTAAATTTTTATCTTTTATGAATAAGTTATGAGATTTTTACCCGAAACACTTGTTTTAAACTAGTTTCAGGACTAGCCACAAACCCTATTTTCCCCGGATTGTAACTCCAAAAATAAAATGACCCAAAAGCTGAAATTTTTATCACATATACTTGGATATGTTTCCTCAACAACCTCCCGTTTGCGTGGTCTGATTCATTCTAGAAAAAAAAATTATTGCGAAAACGGTGAGATGACCTGTAAATAACATACCTTAAAAAGTATCATCAAAAGAATTTTGGCCTTCATTACTTCACCTTCCCTCTGAAATTGTCCTTAGATATCCTTTGGTTACTTCAGTCACTTGTATGTATTCAATATGCTCAATTGTAATAAAATGAGATACCAGTGCCTCTTATTTATACTTTTATGTAGCTTCCTCAAGGGGTTACCTTCTAACCATCTTAAACCACTTTCCTTATTTTAGGGCTAACCCACTTATAACCACTTGTCCACTTAGTAATTTCTACATAAAATTTATTATTAAATAATTTATTTTGTATCCACTTTGACTTATAGTACACTCATCACTTCACTTTATTATTTACCTTCTAAAATCTCTTAAACCACTTTCCTTATTTTAGGGCTAACCCATTTCTAACCACTTGTCCACTTAGTAATTTCTCCATTAACTTTATTATTTAAATAATTTTTTTTGTATCCACTTTGATTTATAGTACACTCATCACTTCACTTTATTATTTAAATAATTTCTTCTTTACAACCACTTTGACTACTTTGACCTTTTGGGGCTTCTTCATGACTCATGAGGGTTATCCAACTTCACATGGCCATAACTCTCTAACCGTGAGAAGTTATGTGATGTTCCACATACCACCAGAAATGGAATGACATGTAATATCCATATAGAATAGTCTTACCTTCAAATATATTAAAATTCATACCATTATACATCAAACAAACTTGGGTCCATTACCCAAACCTTTGTGCTACCATAATTTGCTATTAGAATTTTTTCAAGGGTTGACATCAATGACAACCAACCCAAATAATCAACAACTATTTGTAGTTGAAATGGTGGATGACTACTTCTCGAAAATTGTGCAGTTTATAAGTACAATAATGGATCCATCAGACATGATGGTTGCACAAAAGAAACAATTGGTAGTGAAAGTAGAAGATTATTAGTTGATTGTAGGGAATTTATACAAGTTGGGTGCAGATGGAATATTGATGCGATGTGTGTTGGAACATGAAAGACTAATGATACTTGAAGAAGTGCATGACGGGATTGCAGGAGGACATTATGTAGGTAGAGAAACTACATAAAATATTGTGTGCATAGGGATTTGGTGTCTTGCACTCTATAAAGATGTGAAGGAATACTATCAGTCCTTTGATGTATGTAAAAGAGTGGGAAATCCATCTAGGAGGGATGAAATGTCTTTAAATCCACAAGTTACCTTGCCAACATTTGAGAAATGGGTCGTAGATTTTGTAGTTTCAATCAATCCATAAGAAATAAGATCAGGGGAAAGATACATAATCACTGTGACAGAGTACTTGACAAGATGGGAAGAAGCAACATCAGTTAAAGATTTCACTTTGGAGACTACTGCGATGTTTTATTTTTGAGAATGTATTCACAAGGTTTGGATGTCTGCGTATATTACTCAATGATCAAGGCATGCACTTTCTGAATAAGAAAATTGTAGCATTGACTGAATATTTTCAAATTATTCATCAGAAGAGTAGCTCATGTCATCCTCAACCCAATGGAACAGTGGAAGATTTCAATAAAATATTGGAGAATGATTTGAAAAAAAATTGCAATGTAGGGAGAGACGATTAGGACTTAAGAGTTCCTGCAATGTTATGGGCTTACAGGAATACAAATAAAAAAATGACAGGTCAGACACCTCTCAGGTTGGTCTATGGGAAAGAAGTAGTGATGACAATGGAGTTTATTCTACCTAGCCTGAGAATTTCAGCAATCATTGATCTTTCAAATTTTGGTGCAATAGAGGAGAGATTGGCACAATTAGTACAACTTGAGGAGGATCGGTTTGTCACGATATTCCTTCAAAAAGTTCATAAGTGAAGAGAGAAGGCTTGAAATTGATTATAATGCATTGGTTAGGACCCTATGTGACCCATGCAACATCCATGAAAGTTTATAATGCATCAGTTAGGACCCTATGTGATTCTACATGTGACAGAGACAGTGGTTGCATAGTTGGAAACCTTGAATGGAGAAGTCCTTGGAGGAATGGTGAATCAAAGTTGAATAAAATTCTATAGAGAAGGTTGATAGTTTGCACAGTAATCTGGGATTCACCACACCACATGTATCATAGTAGCTATATTATAGTAGGAAGCAAAAATATAGAAAAACAAGTAAAAAATAGAAAAAGGAAGAAAACCAAATAAAAAGTAGATATATAAAATTGAAAAAGATTATAGAGTACAAGGCATAAGATATTGTGCAAAAGGAATGTTCATCATGCATCATAATGGAACTGCGCCAATTTGCAAAAAAATCAACAGTAGGAAAGGACTACAAACAACACCGATGCAAACACAAGAATCATTGCGAAGTTTGGCAATGAGAAGACTGTGAAAATAATTAAAGCATGGAAACAATGACTACAAAGAGGGAGTGATAGATCATAAAGTTGTCGTATAATATTAAATGATAAAACCAATTGGAAATCATGACATATTGGCAGTACAAGGGAAACATCACATGATGGATTTGGTAATAAAGATGCATTTATGTAACAACTCATCAACCACGTTGGCAGATTTGAAAAGATAGTTAAGGAGTGAAGATACATGCACATTTGGCAAGGAGGCACAAAAATAGTAGAAGGTAGTTAAGTGTAATTCATTTTTGCATGAAATTGAGAGAAAACCAGAGAGAATATGAGTGCAGCAGATACAAGCTACAATTACTAGAGAACAGACATAGAGCTAGTTAAGGAATCTATCACACAAGATGAATGTCCTCAAAAAAATTTGGAGCATCGCCAGTAGCACTACGAAAACAAGAAAAATGACCAATAGAGACACCAGAGTCTAGGAAGTAACCAGAGCTCTATATTCGACTTCACAAACTATTTTCCATAGAGATTACCTACCACCTAGGATGGATAATGCACCACCAATCCATGTACCAGCAAATGGGAAATACCTACTGCCGACAACACCATTCCCGCTTGGTGTAATAATTGAAGGAGATATGATCAGAAAGATTTTTGGCCTAAATTTCATGGATCATGACATTATCAACAAAAAAAAAATCTCGGAGCTAGCCAGGGAAAAATATTTACGCACTAAGACTGTACCAGGCACATGAGAAATCTTGTTGGAGACATAGGAGTGGGTGACATGTTTGGAGAAGGAAGGCATACTGAACTTATTTGAGTTCCCACATTTTGGGAGAATTTTGGAGATTAATGATTGTGTGAATGTGTTACTGAGTTGTCTCCATGGGGGGACATTGTAGCTTGATACCCCAAATTCAATTGACATTGCACTAATTGCGTGGATTACAGGGCTCCCAAAGGCAGGAAAGGATCCAACCCTTTTGTTTAAAAAGGAAGGAGAGATATCCCTCTCAAAATCGATGAAGGAAAATTTCCATACTTTCAAAGGAAAAGGGGGGTTGGATGTGAAAAACATCAATTGTAACAATGTTCGATTTATGACACAGGTATTGTCCTCCAAGTTTTTGCGCAAATGTAGGAAGGATGAAGTACTATTTGAATTCATTGTAGCTGCAAAAAAATGTGTTGAAGGGGTTCAGATGAAGTGGGCCACCTTCTTGGTGAACCCATTTTTGCAGGATTGCATTGAGGCCCAGGAAAAGGGCACGAAATTTCACTATGCATGGTTTTTTATATTGTTTGCATTGGTCAGGTTCCAGGAACCAGGTTACTATCATCACATGCGCACATCAAGAAGAGGCAATTTCGCCAGGAGATATGCTAACTTATGGAATAGAACAATTAAGAGAAGAAAGCAAGATACTAATGCCACATTTTATGTATACTTGGAAAATATCATGCATTTAGTTGCACACACACCGTGCATATAAGAAGAGATGATAGAAACATATAAAGAGATCACATGTTTTAAAGTAGGAATGCACCACATGTATGTATAGGACAAGAAGAACCCAAAACGCCATGGTTTCCAACCAATTATAGGCTGACAACAGAGGCGTATTTTTAATAGTGAATGGCAGGGAAGATGGTTGGAAAACCCCAGTGGAAAAAACAGGGCAACCAGAAGAGGAAGGAGAAGAAGATTAGAATGATGAAGAATCATATGAGGAGCAGGAGAATGATCCAAACAATGGCACAAGAGATATTCTTGGCCCATCCACAATAAATTCTCAGCAGACAGTCCCTGCGACAGGAGTCAAATGAAAGTATAAGGGGAAAGAACCAGGAGGAGGGGCACATAAAAATACTAAATAGAACAAAGAAACTCCAGTTTATAATTTAACTAATGATGATATGGATAGGATCATATACTAGGTATGGGATGTCACAGAAGAAATAATGGAGGAAGCAACCAAAAAGCACGAAGAGCAACAACAAAGAATGCAGGTTCATTTGGAAGCACTCTAGCATCTCTTAGCAGCTACTAGCCTCAAAAACGAGAGCAGGACCAAGGGAGGCCCCTCCATTATTCCAAGGAAGGAACCAGAGGTTGCACTTTCATCCTTAATTTAGCTAACAAAAGGTCCTAGAACACTTCATATTGAGACAGACACACTTGAATTTCTAACATCTGAATTAAAAGAACATGTGAATGCACTAGGTCACCTGAACACAGTGGTATCGAGGATGTCGATAAAAAGATTACAAGAGTTGAAAATAGGTTTATTGAAATAGATTAAGAACAGAGGATATGAAGCTCATCAGGAGATGGAAAAAATGATGGACAAAAGAGATCAATTGCAACAATAGTATGATGTTGTGCTTCTACAGAAGAAGGAAGTTGAAGGCTGAGTGGAGGAAGTAATGAAAGACAAGAATGAGGTCTAGGAAAGGGACAGGAAATCCCTCAAGGAAAAGGATGAAGCTAAAAATATAACGCAGAAAACTCAATCAGTCGTCCATAAATTATACAAGGCCATTCCATAAGTCCCCATAGTAGTAGAAGCTACGATGGAGAAACAAGTATTGAATATTGACAAAGTCATAAAGGGCTTCAGATCAAATATAGAATATCTACAACTCCGTAGTGCACCGGGAACACTTCCTAAATTCAAAGAAGGATGAGAAAGAATGGTGATGATAACAGTCGTCAACATTAAGAATATAGAAGGAGAATATACCAAACTCTGTGAAGAGAGCACAAATATTTGGATAGAATTAGTAGAATATTCAAAGATGGAGGACATAGAGGGAAATTTAAGAGAAGTCTAGAAACAACCACAACAAGCTTCAAAAAGGGTTGCTACACTTCCACTAGAAAAATGTATGACAAAAATTTTGGAACAGAGGCAATCATACATGGAAGTGGAGAAAATGAGGGATCAACAGAAGATTCTTCAACAATGCCTTGGACCAATGCAGGAAGAAGTAGTGAGGGTAATCAGTGAATTGGCCACTGTGTAGGGTAATATTAAGCAAGCATCCTATGAAGAAGAAGAGAATTTTACAAGCTTGACTGTGTAAGGAGTCGAAGAGATTGTGGAAACAGAGGCAACAATACTCAAGGAAGTAGAGGTAACTAAGGAAGCCTCCCAAAATTTCATTGCGGGATGGAGGAGAAGGAAACATGCCTGAGTGGCTCAGGACAAGCCATAGGTGAGTGTTGGGGCCTATTGGACAGGTGGTTTTGGGATACAATTTTGGTAAAATCCTAATTATAGAACAAGTGCACAAAAGAGTTGTGTAGAGGAGGAAGAAGAAAGACTAAGGAGTGCACATCTGAGGCGCGTCTAGAAGTACAACATGAATGAATGATAGAAGTACAACATGAATGAGAGTATAACCTACCCGCCCCTTAGGTTATCTCAAAGAGGTAGGGTGTCCAAATTTTATCTTTTCCTTTTCCATATCAAGCCTCTTTTCGAGGCACCATCATATTCTGTTCATCAAGAGATTTCCAAATATTGTAGCCATGCTCAAATTCGAGAGTTGGATCAAATTTATGGTCTCCTAAAGTTTCAGGCCTTATTGCAAACACCCATTCATGCCCATGTGGCACCCATGTGATCCATTTGGCACATATGTTGTTTTTGACGTGGCTAAATACTCAACACCCATGTGGTATTTTATCCACCAAGGCCCCCAACCTATCAGCTCTCGGTCCCTCTATGCTTCACACCACCTAAATTTTCTCCCTATCGATACCCAACATGTCGATATCAGCCTACCGGGTATCAACCCATTCCAACAGCACCTGCCTTACACTCAGTCAATACCTGACATGTCGATATCGACCTATTAGGTATCGGCCTAATCCAACACCATCGTATCACAACCTCCCGATGGGTGATATGATGATAGTCCAGATGGCACCCTGGACACGCAGCCTAACCTAGACCCGCCATCTGGCTTGACACACGGTACAAGTGGATCGGCCCCCTTTGTTCCTAATAATATTATTAGGATATTTAATCATTACGTTATAATATCACACCTTAGGATTTTATTTATTTAATCCACATTAATGTTAACTAATCCTCATTAATTTAATATCCCACTTAATGACATATTTTCTTAGTGTAATTTATTGTCCCGATAAATACTGAGGATTTACTCTATCCTAGGTGTATTAATTGTCAAAACTCCCTTCTTAACATTTCCAAGCTCTAGTACCTAGTAGGGAATTAATATTAATATTTAAATTAATAAATGCACTTGGGCTTATGGCATTAACTTACGTTATTCTTTATCAGCCTCTCGGTATTTCACATATCAAACACACCTTCAAATTTCAGACTCCTGGTACTTGATATCTTGGTGGGGATTCGACATAATATTATTAATTATTTTCACCTTCACATTTCAGACTCCTGGTACTCGATATCTTGGTGGGGATTCAACATAATATTATTAATTAATTTCATATCGATCCTGGGCATAAGATTTATTACTCACACCTTGACCTTCCCATACCCTGGTGCATGATAATCTGGTGGGAAATTTTAATATTATTATTCTAAAAATATATTATGTCGGCCATATCGTCCCCCAATTCAATCATTTACCATGTGCACCTTATGTTCTCAATCTCCCGATATGAAATACTCTGGGAAGGTTTTAATATTAATATAATAACAAGATATGATATTATATCAGCCATGTCGGCCCCAAGGTCCATCAATATCACATGCAGTTCTATTTTGAATCCCCTGGTGCCCGATAGCCTGATGGGGTTTAATAATATTACATCATGTTGGCCCTCGAGTAAGCCACACTCACACTTTCCTTCTAATCTCAATCAACCAATGCCCGATGACGCACTGGCCTGATGGGTTTAATAATATTTCAATATTGAGGGAAAATAAAAATAATATCAGGCTTTTGAAAAATAATTAACAAATAAAAATATTCTCATGGAAGATTTCTCTAGGGTGACCTATGTGCAGTCCAAATTTCATTTGTTATTTCTTTACCTAGAAAAAGTAAAAATTTTGAGCTTTCCCACTCACATGAACACAATAGAAATTCATAGGTTTTAATATAAGAATTCATATTCTTAATATTCAACTTATTAAGACAATAAATAGTAAATTTTGGAAATTTACCAGGAGCTACTATTTTTAAATTGAGCTTGTTCGCTCACATGCACATGATAGAAATTCATAGGTTTTAATATAAGAATTCATATTCTTAATATTCAACTTATTAAGATAATAAATAATATTTTTTGGAAATTTATTGGGAGTTACCATCCTCCCTTCGTTATGCATAGTTTTCTTAAGAAACTTTATTGAAATATATATACATATTCAATGTTATTTTTATAATAATAAAA
>JZKD02S0091230.1:0-20203 GCA_000966675.3 Picea glauca | reverse complement strand
TAATATATTTATAATATAATGTATAAATATATAAATAATAAATAATAAATAATTAATTAATTAATGAAAAGATAATAATGGAAAAGACATGTCCATTAAAGAAAAAATCACTACCACCCAAGTATATATATCGGGCCCTCGATTATATTATATGATCTTATATATAATATTTACTTACAACAACCTGTCATCAAGTTTGTTAAGTCTTGTTGAGATTTTCAATGTGTAATTATTCTATGATAACAGTAGCATTTAAATCATAAGGAAATAATTACCAGATCTGAAAATTAGAAAATTCAACAAAAGCCATAGGTGGGTGAATTGAGACAGTTCTATCAGGGATTGAACGAGTTGGAACGTCAGTTCAATCTACTTATCACTATGGGGTCTTGGCTTGTCAAAACAAAAGGAGGGGTTTTCCAAACTATGGGTGACAAAGGAACCTCATCCTCTACCATGCCTCCCCAAACTCAACCTCAGCATGAAGATTCCAAGCCTTCAGAGGTGTCCCAAGTTGATCCACAATTCTATCTGCAAAATTAAAAATGTAGCAACAAAATAGACTAGCACACAAGAAACAAACATTGCAAAAATAAAAATATGCATAGAATGAAAGAGAAAAACAATGGAAGTGAGAAGTAAGTGACCATTCCTTGTTACAAAAACAATGAGAGACTTTTTTCTTTTATTTCTGACTGACAAGCATTGTTTCTCTTTTTATTAATTAATTGTCTGATGGAAATAACATGTTAATTATTTATTACGAACCATCCTTCTCAGTTGGACGGGCAAGGGTAGTTTACAATAGAAACACCTATACGTCCTCATGTTGATTGGAAAAGGAATATGGGTTCCCTTTATGGTGGCCCAATTCCTTCCCGTTTATATTCGAAAGCATCCCTGCTTCCACTAGCAAGTGAGGGAAACAATGTTGCAATGTTGCTAGAGACATCCACTTGGCTTGCACAGGTGTCTGGCCCTTGCAGCCAACAAGGTAGGAAACATATTGTTGTTGGCAAGTGTTGTGATTTCAAGAATCTACAATGGTGTCCACGAGCAGAGGAGGTTGAAAATCGGGTATATTTTCCATTGGATTATGTACCGTAATGGTTTCCTCAAGGAGTGGTTTCTCAAAAAGCTTGAGATTGTTGACATTGAGCACATCGTGTATGTCAAGTTATGGTGGAAAGTCTAGGAGATGTTAATTCTCACTAATTATTTTGAGCATGGTGTATGGACCATAGCCCAAAGGGTGGAGCTTATAATGTTGTCCTCAGAAGTGGTACATGTCTAGTAATATCCACACTCGATCGTGAGGCTAAAAAACCAATGGTGGGCATCATTTATCGTCCCTTTGCTTAGCATGTTCTTGTGACGCTTGCAATGCCTATGGTACTTGGGAATGTTGTTTTTCAATGTTGTGGATGAAAATATGCACTAATTGTTTCTCTTGTTGTTGTCATACAAACTCCGGGGATGTAAGAGTGAGTGGTAACTCTGAGGGTGCACTTGGCTGAAATCCCAGACAAACCTAAAAAGGTGATCAATTTGTGGAGGAGTGGGTGGCCCTATTATAACTATGTTGAATGACATGCAAATAAGATTCCCACTTCTTTTTTTTGGCAAAGAAGTTGTGAAGAGAGTGGACTAGAGTGTGGTTCACAACCTATGTTTGTTCATTAGTTTGGGGGTGAAATGTGGTGGAGAAATGGAGTTGGCGTCTGAGCGAAGACCATCGAGTACACCAAACGGTACTGAGGAAGTGAGAGTCATGATCCGAAATTATACCACTGGTTAAGATGAAATGGGGTCACACATGATCGAAAAAGAGGTTGGTGGAAGCACAGCGGTTATAGTTTTATGATAAAGGAATGAATATAGCCATCTTGTAGAAACAACAAACTACAAACCAAATAGAATCATACTTTCGGAATGTGGTAGGGAGACCACTCAGAAAGTCCATGGAAATGGATTCCCATGGATGTGAAAAAACTGGGAGAGGTTGGTACAGACCATGCAGACGGTTAGATGGCTTACTTTGTGAACAGAGGGAGAAACTATGAATTAATTTTTCCACTTGTTTGGACAGTGTAGGCCAGTAGAAATGCCATTGGAGATTGAGGATGGTTTTGGTTGTGCCGAAATTCCTGTCGCAAGAAGATGCATGTGCCTCTCGGATTAGAATGAGATGATCTTCGGTCGGCGGAATGCATAACCAATTAAATTTGTAGATCCACCCTTCACGGATGGTGTAGTCTAGAAATGGAGCCTGGTTGATGAAAGTAGGTTGTTGCAAAGAACACCAAACTTTATCTAAACATGGATCTGTAGCATACATGTCCTTCCATGCATCATAAGTTGCTTAATGCACTTCTAAAATGTGCAGAAGCTGCAATGGGGCCGACTTAACAAGTCTTCCATGTTATTGGAGGTCCCCTTTTTATATTTAATAACCAAGTGAAACTATTGAAGATATGTTACCCACTTTAAATGGTGTTGTTCCTACATCTTACTCTAGGAGTTGATGAATATCAATGGATGATGGTCAGTATGCATGATAGTCTCTTTACCCAGAATGTAGTGGCACCATTGCTTGAGTGCATGTACCAAGCTATAGAATTCCTTGTCATATTTGTTGTATTTGACTTTGTCCTCTATAAGAGTCTTGGAGTGATACGTTATCAAATGACCTCCCTTTTTAAGTACATCCCCAATGGAGAATTGAGAGGTGTTTGTCTCGATCTCAAAGGGATGATTCATGTCCGACGGTCTTAAATCAAGGGTTGAACACAATGTTGTCTTCAATTTCATAAAAGGATGCTCAGCCTATGGAGTCCACATAAAATTTTCTTCATGTGACAACTGATGTAGAGGTTGAGCCAGTTGTGAGAAGTGGGAGACAAATTTCCTATAGAAATTTATTCCCCCCATGAAACTTTTGAGGTCATGTGCATTGGATGGTGCTGGCCATTTCACCAAATCATGCACCCTTGAGGGATCTAGGTGCACACCTTGGGTATCAACTATGAATCCCAAGTACTGGATGAAATTTTGTCCAAAAAAGGACTTCTTTTCCTTCACCTACAACTTATGCTCGTGCAACAATTCAAGCACTCTGCACACATGTTGCAAATGGTCTTTCCAAGAGTTACTGAAGATAAAAATATCATCCAAATAAATATTGACAAACTTACCCAAGTGTGGTATGAAGATGTCATTAATGAGGTACATGAATGTGGCTTAGGCATTCATCATCCCGAATGGCATTACCATCTACTCAAAAATCCCAAATTTGGTCTTGAATGTTGTATTCCATGTTTCTGTTGTCTACATGCACACTTGATGATACCCGACTTTCAATTCGATCTTAGTGAAGAATCAAGCCCTTTGTAGGTGGTCCAACAAATCCTCAATCTGGGGAAGGGGATATCAGTTTTTAACAGTGGCTTTATTGAGGGCATGGTAGTCAGTTAAAAGGAGACATTCTGAAGTTTATTTTTTGGGGATAATAAAGGAAGGGGATGTAGAAGGAGACAATGAAATCTTGATGTGGACGTATTCCAGAAGTTGGCCAATTTGGCATTCAATTTCAGAAGCTTCTCGAGGTGCAAGGTGGTAGGAAGGGGAGCTGGGTAAGTATGCACCTGGTATGAGTTCAATGGAATGCTCAATAGAGTGAGACAAGGGTAATCCTATGGGTTGTGTGAATACATTGGAAAATTCATTGAGCAGGGGGATCATGTCTAGAGGTGTAGGAGTGGAAACATTATTGGGTTTAATAGGGCACACTAAGGACAATGAGACAAATTTATTGATAGTGACTTTCTTAATTGTTTCTTTGCTGGTAAGTGACAAAGTGGGTTTAGGAGAAGATAATATGAGAACATAGGTGCACCCGTCCAATTGCAGATGATATTGGTGGGATTTGGCATGGTATACAACATGTCGTGCATGTTGGTAGGGGAGGCCGAGTAATAATTTTGCACAATCCAGAGGGGAGACATCACATGTGACTGTATTGTGAAACGAACCAATGGCAAAGGTGACAACATAACACCTAGATATTGTGAGATGAGGATCACCCCTTTGTACCAAACCAAGTTGGTATGGGGATGGATGTGAAGTAGTGGGTAGTTGGAGGCGTTGTACCAAGTCCTGTGAGAAGAGGTTCTTTTGGTTTCCATTTTCCATAACAAGGGTGTCCAATTCATGTTTGATCTGGAAATTATGGGTGAAGAGAGGAACATTAGATATTCTTGGTTCATTGGAGGTCATTTGTAACACCCCCACGCTTTGAGCGAGAGCTAAATAAAATTTCTCGTTCAAGAGCTGGATTATCTCTACGATTTACTACTGAAATCCAGATATCTGATACACATGACCTATTGAAACCCCATCAACGTGAACATGCCCAAGGCGTGAGCTTCACCTATTCGACCACAGGTTGTGACCGCACGCCTATAAAAAGGCACTTCACATTTCAAGACTTTGGGACTTCTGCAAGCGAGTCAACCTTGACTCACGTTTCCTGAATTCCTGATCTTCGGTTTCTATCCAAGGCCATATATACGGTCTTGTGTTATCCCCTCAATCGACGGCTGTGATCATGTCACGATTTCTTGTATCGGGATAATGAATGTGAGCCATCTCTAACTCTTTGTTCCCTGAAATCCCAATCTTCAGTAGCTCCTCCCTTAATCTTCCACCCACATGACCATTCGTCACGACCGGGGGCTTAATCTTCTGAACTCGTCGAGATTTCGCGTTTTGCAAAGTTGGAACACAACCAACGCCTATCTTTCTAAAGCTCGAACCCCGAACTCCCGAATCCCCATGCCTAGATCAATGGTCATTTCCCTCCTATGATCTGACGGTTTAGATCAAATCGTGAGTTCAAGTCTTGCGAGTTCACAAAACTCTACCCTTTGAATTCCTTCAGTAGCAGTTAGCAAAACATTGATCCTTCACCACGTGTCCTCTGTCGGTGGATGATTCCGATCACTTCAGGACTTTCAGGACTTTGACGAGTCCACTCTCCCGCCTACACAAGGGTTAATATTGATGGTCAAGGTAGCTCCTGATGGATCTTGGGACCTACGGTCCCGATTCCATCGCTACTTGCAAAGACTGAAGGGGTCGAGGCATTAACACCTACGCTCCTCCTCTAGATCAATTGGTCCTGACAGACCTTGGATACTTCCGAAAGGATCTCTTTCATTCATCTACCAAACGAAAGGATACTCCTTTTCGATATTCAGACTCGCTATCCTTTCTGAACTTGGGTAACAAACTTCAATCTCTCGGAGCTTCAAACTCCCATGACTCTGAAATCTTCGAGAGATAACCCTTCTTGCATAGGGTTTCTAGACCCGGGACACATGAACCTTCAGATGGTTCTTGGGCAATTATCCCTAATCTTAGTCGGGTTTCTGGATAAGGGTTTGGGTACCTTTCAAAGTCCCTAAGCTATTGTCCTGAATGAAGTGCATTCCTAACTCACTGAGTTATGAGCTATGACACTAGGGTAGGGTAACCTCGTGGGTTTACCATAGCGGTAGCCATACCAAGGAGCTTACTCCAACTCTAAGACATGATGCAATTCCCTGGGGAAGGTTCTTTTAGGGGATTAAACCAGAACATCATGAGAATCAGGAAAATGGGATGATTCTCAGTGGAACGGACTCATGCTCCGAACTTACTTAGTTTATACAGAAAATAATTGTGGCATATAAGTATACACATGAATTTATTATTTCCAATCTAAAATACCAGGAAATCATAGCATACAGAAACCATTTATGTGTGTATAAACATGAGCACGTATCCATGATATTCAATTCAAAATACAAGGCATAAAACACTTATCAGAACCACAAGGCGTGATGCAAATGCTGAGAGGGGTGCTTGTTTCCACCCAACCATAGGCTCAATCACTCCCAACGGATTTATCAGTGGCCACCCCCGAGCTTAGACCATGATGCTCTGAGATTCAATCTCTTACTTCCAGCTCAATGGAAGTTAGGGACAAAGGTTACTCTCCTTCTCCCGATATAGAAAATACACGAGGATGAAGGTTACTCTCCTTCTCCTATCTTGATCTAGGAGCTAAGGTTCTCCTCTGCCATCTCCTCTTCCTCCCCTCTACCCACACCCACACTTTATTTCTTTCATCCTACTGCAAGATTGCGTGTGGCGTGAATTTCCCGTCCATGGTCAAGTCTGAGAGATTTACAGATGGGCAGTCTGCCCCATCCCCTCATTAACTCTTGAGGAGCCTCCCCACCTACCATTCTGAAGGAAATTCATTCTTGGGTCAGAGAGTTGTTTTGGTCTTGAGCAAGTAAAAACCAGTAAGGTACTGGTTCGGTGGAAGTTAACGCAACCATTCTGGGTCCCTTCCACCACCTTTTCATTAGCCATCGTGGTCTCTTTTAGCACATCCCCTTCCCAGCAGTCATGCAACACATATTCATATCATAATTTACATTCATCAACCTTTTATACAAAGATCCATCAAATCCAACATTCACACCTTCGAGTTTCCCATAGTTCCTGGCCAATATAGTTATATTTACAAACTAGGAGAAACAGGGTGTTACAATTCCCTCCCCCTTAAAGGAAAATTGTCCTCGATGTTCTATATATCAACATGACGTGTATGTACAGAAGTAAACAAAATCGGATATGCATGTTTCATGGCATCTTCCATTTCCCATGTAGCCTCATCTGGGCCAAAGTGTTTCCACTGCACCTTGACCTGTGAAATGGTTCGGTTCCTGAGTGGGGTTTCCTTCCTGTCTAGTATGCATTGAGGTTCTAGAAGAAATTCTCCCTCCAATTCCACTTGGATCACAAACCAGTCAATTATATGATTAGAATCATGTACATATTTCTTCAACGATGAAACATGAAAAACATTATGTGCTTTTACTGTGGGAGGGAGTGCTAGCCTATAGGCTACAGGTCCCACTCTATTTAGAACTTCAAAGGGTCCACAATATCGAGGTGCCAACTTGGCACAAGATCCCATCCTCAAGGAACTCTTTCTGGGCCTAAATCTGAGATAGACGTGATCTCCTGTCTTGAATTCTCTAGGGGTTCTCTTTCTGTCGAAGAAACTTTTATGTCTGTTCTGAGCGATTTTCAGATTTTTCTTTATCTGGATAACTTGTTGTTCCATTTCTTTCAACATGTCGGGTCCAAGAGTAATTTTTTTTATGGGATTACTCCAACTAACTGGAGTGTTGCATGACCTACCATAGAGGACTTCGAAAGGAATCATCTTCAGTGATTCTTGGTAGCCATTGTTGTAGGCAAATTCCACCAATGGTAGATAATCTTCCCACCCTTTAGGTTGATGCATTACATGCATCCTTAGCATGTATTCTAATATTTGGTTCACTCTTTCCGTCTTTCCATCGGTTTGAGGATGATAAGCTATGCTAAAAAATAATTTGGTCTCCAGGCCAGCCATCGAGGATTTCCAAAAGTTTGAAGTAAATTTTTTGTCTCTGTCAGACACGATCTCCTTAGGCATGCCATGTAGTCTGAATATCTCCTTCATGAATATGTTGGAGATATATGTTGCCTTGAAAGTTGATTTGATGGGAATCAAATGAGCGGACTTTCTCAATTTATCCACCACTACCATGATGGCATCATTTTGCCTGGATGATGTTGATAATCCGGTGATGAAATCCATGGAGATGGTCTCCCATTTCCATTCTGGGATTGGTAGAGGTTGTAATAATCCTGCAGGGTGCCAGTGTTCTGCTTTAACTTGTTGGCATTCTATACACTTGGCTAAATACTCATCTATGTCTTTCTTCAATCCAGGCCAATAGAATTTTTTCCTCGTGGTCGTGATCATCTTCTGGTATCCTAGGTGACCAGTATATGGTATTTTATGTAGTTCATCCATTATGAACCTCTTCAAGTCGTCACAATCTGGAATATACAATATGTTTCTGTAAGTTAGCAGACCTCCATGTAGCATCTGGTAGCCTTCATACTTTATCCCTGTGGGTTCTTACTCCAAGTACGGGGTCACGGTCTGGAAAAATGCATCTTATTCTTGTGCATTCCTGAATCTTTCCTTGACATTCGTCTCGCAGGTGCTCACCACTGTTAGGTGAATTGTTTTCATACTTTTGCTAAGGGCATCGAACACCTTATTTTCCTTTCCTTTGATATGTTTGATTTTGAAATCAAACTCGCTAAGGAGGACCATCCACCTAGCTTGTCTATCATTGAGTTTTGGTTGGTCAAACAGGTGACGCAATCCACAGTGGTCTATCATAAGTACAAATTTCCTACCCATGAGGTAATGCCTCCACATTTTCAAGGCATGCACTATGGCGTCCAACTCTAGATCATGGGTCACATAGTCGACTTTGTGCTCATTCAATTTTTGGGATTCATAGCAAACTACACTTCCTTCTTGCATAAGGACTCCTCTGATCCCTTCCTTGCAGGAATCTGTGCACATGAGGAAGTCATTTTTGAGATCGGCGATCTTCAGCACGGGTGCATGGTTCAGAAGGTATTTCAGGGATTGAAATATTTCTTCACATTCTTGTGTCCACATGAATTCATCTCCCTTCTTCTGGAGGGCAGTGATTGGACAACCAATCTTGGAGAATCCTTTTATAAATCTCCTACAGTATCCTGCTAAGCCCATAAAGGATCTGATATCTGAAACGTCCTTTGGGGTAGGCCATTCCATGATAGACATGATCTTGTCAAGGTCTACTGCTACCCCTTCTTCAGATATGACATGACCCAAGTAATGTATTTTCTTCTGGAAAAAATCACACTTGCTAAATTTGGCATAGAGCTTATGTTCTCTTAGCACTTGAAGCACAAGTCTAATATGTTCCTCATGTTCCTCTCTATTCTTGGAGTAGATTAATATATCGTCAATAAAAACTAGTACAAATTTGTCTAGGAATTTGTTGAGAACATTGTTCATCAAGCACATAAAAGTGGCAGGGACATTGGTTAATCCAAATGGTACTACCACAAACTCGTAGTGACCATATCTCATCCTGAAAGTGGTTTTGTGGATGTCTTCACCCTTGATTCGGACTTCATGGTATCCAAATCTCAAGTCAATCTTTGAGAATATGGAAGAACCTCCCAATTGATCGAATAAGTCATTGATCCTGGGTAAGGGGTACTTGTTCTTTATGGTTACCTTATTGAATTGTCTATAATCTATGCACAGTCAGAGGGTACCATATTTCCTCTTCACAAACAGGACGGGTGCTCCCCATGGGGACACGCTAGGCCGGATATAGCCTTTGTCCATCATTTCTTTTAATTGTAATTTAAGCTCAACTAGCTTAAGTGTGCGCATCCTGTAGGGTGTCCTAGACACTGGCACCGCTCCTAGTGCAAGTTCTATCGAGAAGTCAATGTCCCTTCTCGGAGGTAGATCCGATACCTCTTCTGGAAACACATCTCTATAGTCTCTTAGTATGGGGTGGTCTTCGAGGCTTGGTCTGTCATCCTCAACTGATTTCAACACCTGTATCGCATATAGTGGACATCCCTTTTTGCAATACTTTCTCATTGGAAGGGTTGATATTTGTCTCACTGAGTCAATTTTCTAGATCCCTTGAAAGGTTATCCTTCTCCCTTCTTTACTTACACATTCTAAGGTTTTATGGTAACAGTCCAGTCTAGTTTTATATGTGGCTAGTCATTCCATACCAATCAATAGGTCATACGATCCTAGGGGTAGTATGTTAAGGGTTGCTTGGGTGGGGAATCCACCCATAGTGAACTGGCAAGCTGGTATGACTTATGTCACCTTTCTTTTGGTGACAGTGGCTAACTGTACCAACCATGGCTTGGCATCTTTATGTGGCTGTAATTTACACTCATCAATAGCCTGAGGAGCTATATAACTCAAATTTGAACCAGGGTCAATTAGAATAGACACTAGATGGTTGGTGATCATACCTTCCATCTCCACCACTAAAGCTTAGTGGTCGGCTTGTTTATTATCCACGGCTGCATAAATTCACGGCATACTCCTAGGCATGTTATTGACGGTGGTAGCTTCTTAGACGTTGTAAATTCTCCTGTTGTTCTATTTTTAGTGCAGGAAGTCCCTCAGTAGATTTTCTTCTCCACAACCCCAACATTTCAAGGGTTCTTTCTTTGGGTTATCAGTCTTCCCTGGGGTTGATCCAAAAGGTTTATTTCCACTCTAGGAGGGGAAATTTTGTTGGTGTACACTTCGGGTCAAAAATCTCATCCTTGAATCCTTCTTATAGTTTTTAAATCTTGGGGATTTAAACCCATTTTTCTGGAATCCTGAACTATTCTTCTGCTTCTAGCCTTCACGCAATTTTTTTCGAAGCCCAAATTGTTCGTAAAAATATCTTTCCTTTCGGATAGTGTCTTCTAGGGTCCTTGGCTCGTCAAACTCAATCTTGTTCCGATATTCCTTAGGTAGCCCACTGATGAATCGTTGCACCTTTTCCTTTTCTACTTTTATGTAGGGTACGTACTTCATCAACTCAAAGAATCTGCTAACATATTCCTCTATAGTGAGTTACCCCAGCTTGAGTTCATAGAATTGTTTAGTCTTTTAGTCGAAATAGTTTTCCGACAGATACTTCTTCCTGAAGTATTTTTCAAACCGTCCCCAAGATAGGTCTTCTTCATGAATCCCTTTCACATTATTAAGGTCTTGCCACCAAATGGAAGCCTTTCAATTAAGGTTGAAAGTGGCTACTCAGGCCTTCAAGTTTTCTGAGAAGTCATGGACTCTAAAATACTTCTTTAGTCCAAGAAGCCAAGCCTTCACTTCCTCTCCCCTCTTTATCCTTCTTGAATTCTTGAATTCTTCGAGATTATGACTTTTGGAATGCTTTTGTTTGGCCTTCTTGAATTCTTCAAGATTATGACTTTTGGAATGCTTTTGTTTCTTCCATTTTCTTCGGGAATGTGAACTAGTTCTGCTACTAGAATATCCCTCCAATTCACCAGTTTCCTTTCCAGAGGAATCATCTGACGCTTGTCCCCTATCTCTGGGGTGGACCTTTCTCGAGGTGCTCTTCCCAATGTGGCCACATTTCCGTATCTCAGGTGGAATTTGACTCCTCTTTTTCTGTCGTCAGTCCACGTGATTGGTGTCATGTCCATACTGCAGTTGTCTTTGTATGTCGGATAAACTCTGCAGCAAGACTGCATTAATTTCCATTTGCTTGTCTTGATCTTTTATCAACCTCTCATTGTTGGCCTTGCAACTCTATAGTTTGGCCATGAGACTCCTCACAGTCTCAGCTAGATCTGGAGGGGTCTCTACCACCCTCCTTTCGTCAGACTGTTCGTCTCTATTGTGGGAGCCATTCCCCACTTCGTGGCACGTCACCATTCTATACGTCTGCAGTTTCCTGTGGTTGATCGTCCACTTGCATGCAGAAAAAACACTTGTTGTTAGCCAACATTATATTCGTTCACAACCAACACTTAATTCACATTTCTTAATTTCCTACACACACAGCAGTAATGCATACACACATAGCAGTAGGTTGTCATTCTTTCTATAATAAGGGCTTAACCAGCCTTTCTATGAAAGGGAGTAATGTAATATGTCACCTCTTAATGTCCTCATCCATGAGCCCAAATAGGTTGAGTGTTGTAACCATGCTCTGATACCAATTTGTAACACCCCCACGCTTTGAGCGAGAACTAAATAAAATTTCTCATTCAAGAGTCGGATTAGCTCTTCGATTTCCTACTGAAATCCCAATATCTAATCCACACACCCTATTGAAACCCCATCAACACAAACATGCCCAAGGCGCGACCTTCACCTATGCTACCACATGTTGTGACCGCACGCCTATAAAAAGGCGCTTCTCATTTCGGGACTTCAGGACTTCTGCAAGCGAGTCAAACCTGACTCATGTTTCCTAAATTCCTAATCTTTGGTTTCTGTCCAAGGCTAGATATACGGTCCTGTGCTATCCCCTCGATCGACGGCTATGATCATGTCGCGATTTCACGTATCGGAATAATGAACGTGAGCCAGCTCTAACTCTTCGTTCCCTAAAATATCAGTCTTCAGTATCTCCTCCCTTAATCTTCCTCCCACATAACCATTCATCACGACCGGAGACTTAATCTTCTAAACTTGTCAGGACTTCGTGTTTCATGAAGTTTGTACACAACCAACGCCTATCTTTCTAAAGCTCGAACCTCGAACTCTCGATATCCCCGAGCCCAAATCAATGGTCATGGCCGTCCTGTGATCCGACGGTTCGGATCAAATTGTGAGTTCAGGTCTTGCGAGTTCACAAAACTCTACCCTTTGACTTCCTTCAGTAGCAGGTCAGCGAAACATTGATCCTTCGCCACGTGTCCTCTGTCGATGGATGGTTCCAATCACTTCGGGACTTTTAGGACTTTGACGAGTCCAATCTCCCACCTATACAAGGGTTAATATCGATGGTCAAGGTATCTCTTGATGGATCTTGGGACCTACGGTCCCGATTCCATCGCTACTTGCGAAGACTGAAGGGGTCATGGCATTAACGCCTGTGCTCCTCCTCTAGATCCATTGGTCCTGATAGACCTGGGATACTTCCGAAAGGATCTCGTCTGTTCGTCTACCAAACGAAAGGATACTCCTTTTCGATATTTGGACTCGTTATCTTTTCTGAACTTGGGTAACTAAATTCAATCTATTCGAGCTTCAAACTTGCATGACTCTGAAATCTTCAAGAGCTAACCCTTCTTACACAGGGTTTCCAGACTCGGGACACATGAACCTTCAAATGGTTCTTGGGCAATTATCCTTAATCTTAGTCGAGTTTCTAGATAAGGGCTTGGGTACCTTTCAAAGTCCCTAGGCCTTCCTAACTCACCGAGTTATGAGCTATGACATCGGGGCAAGGTAACCTCGTGGGTTTACCATAGCGGTAGCCATACCAAGGAGCTTACTCTGACTCTGGGACATGATGCAATTCCCTGGGGAAGGTGTTTTCGGGGGATTAAACCAGAACATCACGAGAATCAGGCAAATGGGACGATTCTCAATGGAATGGACTCATGCTTCAGACTTACTCAGTTTATAAAGAAACTAACTGTGGCATATAAGTATGCACATGCATTCATTATTTCCAATCTAAAATACCAGGAAATCATAGCATACATAAACCATTTATGGGTGTATAAACATGAGCACGTATCCATGATATTCAATTCAAAATACAAGGCATAAAACACTTATCAAAACCACAAGGCGTGTTGTGACTGTTGAGAGGGGAGCTCGTTTCCACCCAACCATAGGCTCAGTCAATCCCAACGGATTTATCACTGGCCACCCTCAAGCTTAGACCACGATGCTTTGAGATTCAATCTCTTACTTCCAGCTCAACGGAAGTTAGGGATGGAGGTTACTCTCCTTCTCTCGATACAAAAAATACACGAGGACGAAGGTTACTCTCCTTCTTCTGTCTTGATCCAGGAGCTGAGGTTCTCCTCTGCCATCTCCTCTTCCTCCCCTCTGCCCACACCCACGCTTTCTTTCTTACATCCCCCTACAAGATTGTGTGTGGCGCAAATTTCCCATCCGTGGTAAAGTCTGAGAGCTTTACAGATGGGCGGTCTGCCCCATCCCCTCATTAACTCTTGAGGAGCCTCCCCACCTACCATCCTGATGGAAATTCATTCCTGGGTCAGAGAGTTGTTTTGGTCTTGAGCAATTAAAAACCAGTAAGGTACTGGTTTGGTGGAAGTTAACACAACCGTTCTGGGTCCCTTCCACCACCTTTTCATTAGCCATCGTGGTCTCTTTTAGCACATCCCCTTCCCAACAATCATGCAACAAATATTCATAACATAATTTACATTCATCAACCTTTTATACAAAGGTCCATCAAATCCAACATTCACACCTTCGAGTTTCCCATAGTTCCTGGCCAATATAGTTATATTTACAGACTGGGGGAAATGGTGTGTTACATCATTAAAATGAGGGATGGATCTGCTTCAGCAGGGTTATCAAGGGAAACCACTTCAGGATTCGTAGGGAAGTTGGTCAGATAAATTTCAACAAACAAAGTTTTTTTGGTGCGCGGATTCTTAAGTGCACAGTAGTTGGAAAAAGAGTGTGAATTGGTCTTATGGAAAGAACACCAGGGCACATTATGGGATGAGGCAAGGAAGGACTATGGCCCATTTGATGGGAGAGTAGGAGAATTAGAAGGAGTGGATGGTCTGACTCGAGCTCAAGGAGAACAAATTCGAGGTACCACCTTATGTTCCATGGCCAAGGAACCAAGAAAAGCCTTGTCCAAGGAAGGACTATCAAACATATCTACTTCACCATGGATGCTTAGCAATAAGCCAGAACTGAACTGGACAATCACTACCTCTTTTGGATCGATGATGTGGAGTTGGATGCGCAGATTGCAAAAGATGTCAATGTATACTCGGATGGACTGATTGGAAAGTTGTCAGAGTTTCAACCATCTGACAAGGAGGTTTTGGTGACAACTCGATGGGTAGAATTTTTCTCTGAGAGCCTGGTAGAATCCATCCCACGTCATAATGTGTGGTTTTTTTGTCTCGATTGGGTCACCTCTGTCCATGACCCAGGAATAGTTCTCCAGCTGAGTGTCCCACCATGTCTATGCATTCCCCTCGAGTTGCATATTGAAAATTTAAAGCTTCATGTCTTCTGTCATCTCAGGACATGTAGGGAATTATGTGGAAAGACTGCAAAGCCAATATTCAAAATCCTCTCCATTCATTTGGCCTGAAAAATTTAGTAATTGGAAGTGTGTATTGAGTTGCATGGGTGTAGGAGATTTGAATTGCTGCATACGGAGTAGCTCTTGGAGATCCATCGTTAAATTCTGAGTTGAAGTTGTGGCAGTGGATGTGGAATCCTTTGTAGATGGATCTCTTCGTGGCGTCATATTTTTCACTCATTACGGATGTTGTTCTATCACCAGATGTTGCGTTGAGAACCACTTAACTCGTGAGCGCACTGAGAAGGCACTTAGTACCCTGAAGAGGGCCTGTGGAAAATGGTGAAAGATAAACATGTTGGAATCCCTGAGGAGGGTGCATTGGAAGTCTTGAGAAGGACATATGGCTCTGAGAAAATAAATAAATTGTCGGATGGCCTCTCTTGTGAATTTCATGGTTGAGGAGAAGTTCACTTGGATCTAGGCTCTAATACCAATTGATTGGCATCTCTATCTACAAAATTAAAAATGTAGCAACAAAATAGACTAACACACAAGAAATAAACGTTGCACAAATACAAATACAAATACGCAAAGATTGAAAGAGCAAAACACTGGAAGTGAGAAGTAAGTGATCATTCCTTGTATTTCAACAAGAAGACACCCTTTTTATCAAATTGGGCAAGTTTTTGTTTACAACAACAACAAGAGACTTGTTGCATTTATTTCTGACCGACAAGTGTTGTTTCGTTTTTTATTAATTAAATGTATGATGGGAATAGCGTGCTAATTATTTATTAGGAACTACCCTGCTCAGTTGAACTGGCGAGGGTGGTTTACAATAGAAACAACTATACGTCCTCGTGCTAAGTGGCGAAGGAAGATGGGTGCCCTCTCTAGTGGCCCACAAGTTCTTTCTCTCAAGTACGACTAATTCAGTTACATCATTTGTGTTTTTTTTCATTTGGGTATGTTAACAATCATAGCAATATTTTATAGTGATAAGTTAAGCATCTTAGGAAATATAGAGAAGACTCACTCTTATAGACATTGTTTATGTTACATTTTTTAAAGATGGCTTGGTTTTCCTCTAGGCACACTTGCAATATGGTTAGACAAGGATGTCTATCTAGTTCACATGGTCATTCTAATGTATATGTTACCAAATTATAAATAAAAAAGACACAAATAGTGAATTAAATATAAATATTTTTAATATAATTATTGAAAAATACATGAGAATTTCACAATTCAAAATATTAACATCATTAAAAGTATTATTAAATTATATTATAATGACGAAATTGAGAATATAAAAAAACTTTAAAAAAATCGTAAACCCCATTTGAATATCAATGTTTTTTCAATTTTAAAAAGTATGTAAAAATAAAATAAAAAATTAAAGGATAAAGAGCCCTTCCTCTTATAAAGTACATTTTATTTACTCGGGAAAATCACATGGAACTAACAAAAAAATTCTTTGTTATCTTTTTTACCATATAAATAATAAGTTAAAATATACTTTTATTTTCCTAAATAGAAGTAAATCAAATGATAGGTGACTTTTATTAAGTAATAATTATCATCGTGGTTAAAATATATTTGTATTTTCCTAAATACAAGTAAATCAAATCATATGTGACTTTTAATAAGTAATAATTATCATCATAGTAAAATACAATATCATTTAAAATAAAGAAATCTTAACTTTTCCAAACAAAACTTACTTTTAACCTAAAGTAAATTTTAATTAATCCAATTTGGAACCTAATATAAAAATAAGTAATATTATTTAATTTAAGCAATCTTAAATTGACATTAAATAAATTTCAATTAAACTTCTTTGTATAACTTCGTTTATTATCTATTCATCTACATATCAAAATTACAAATTCAATTAGCTAATTATCTATTCATGTACACATCAAAACTACAAATTCACTAGTCCACCACCTAATTCTAAAAATACATAAATGTAGCTTTTTCTCTATCTAAAAGTCTTTGGATATGCATAAAGCAAATTCTAAGATATCAAAATCACAATATAAGCAAGTTCTCACAAGAAACATGTGCACCACAACACAATGCATAAAGCTCTAGGATATCAAAATCACAATATAAGCAAGTTCTCACAAGGAACATGTGCACCACAACACAATGGATATGTGGCTTAGTTCTTGAAGTCTTAATCCACATTGTTTCGAGTAGATAGAGCACCTATCACTTCCCCGTCCTAATCAATTATTCTAGCTCCTTTTCTTTATTATCCTCTGCAACCTCTTCTTTTGTTCCTACTACTTCATCCATTACTTCATATTTCCATTTGAAACTAGTTAGTATTCATTAGGGAATCATACACAGAATCTAGTTGGTCGATCCTCTAAAGAACATCCTACTAAAGCACTCAACTCTTAATTTGACATGTGATTAGTTCCCTGACGTGTCAATAAAGATCCACTATCTTGGTACACTTAGAATCTTTAAATCCACAAAAGCATATGTCTAGAATAAACTTCCCAATATTTGCATCTACCTCGACATTGTTAATTATGCCTCTTTTCATCCTGATCCTATGCCCCATGTCTTTGACCTCTCTTCTCATTACTTCTCAATGCAAAGTCTAGTAAGAGGAAGTAATGGGTTCCTCCTCCCTTGTCTTCCTCCTATGATGATAGGGTCCTCCTTTCTATTTTCACCCCTACCCTTAATAATTAGTACACCTATCTACTTTTCCTCCTCTTCCTTTTTCCTAATGACTTCCTTTTTCCTAATGACTTGGTTTTTGTGAACTAGTATGGATTTGCTATAATCCATGGTATTGGACATAACAAAAGGCCTTATATTATTGATCCCCACACCACCAACACTCTAGGTGAATGACTATTGATCCCCCGTGTCTAGAACCATCTCACCTCTCTTTATTTAATGGTGTATAGTCCCATCAACACTTCCTATCACATCCTTTGGCTTAGTGGTAGCCTCCGCCTCTCTCTCCATTAACACCTTATGTGAGGAGAAAAAAGTTCAATAAATTACCATTTGAAACTAAAAAATCATAATTAATTTTTTAAACCTATTTAAATCTTAAATATACTATGACACACTATAGTCATTCTCTTAAAACTCTAATTAATTCAAATATATTATAATTTTACTATAAATTGAAAGCAAGTAAATCTGAGTATATCAAAAGATTGGCTCAAGAAGAGTGAACATGTCACACACTGGATTTAAACAAAATAAGAGAGAATAGCATTCATCATTTCAACCACCCTAGCTAAACCCAATTGACATGTTAAAACATTATTATATACTAAGGTAAACTCTATTTAAAAAATCTCAACAATTATTATTAATTGAAATAATTAAAAAAAAAATTAAAAATGTAAGTAAACCCAACAACTCTAATTATACATTAAAAATACTTAAATAACCAATACAACCCTTATTTAAACTCTATTCAAATACATTTGAAAACTTTAATTAATTTAACTAAATTCATAAATACCGTAATTAAACTAAACAAACAAAAAATAATATTTAATTATTCATATTAAATAAGTTTTTATTATTGATAAATAATACTTGATGTATACACTCAATAAACTTTAACTTCACAATTTTTTTCTTATTTAGCTAAATCTTATTTATATTTTATTAAATCCTAATAATTGAAACGACTTTGATGTCTCTAAGGTGTAGGATAGTCGGTGACAAAGTGTGTTGTTAAGGCACTCCATGATGTTAAAATCACCGGTTCGAAACCTGCGATTTTTTTACATTGTTCATCTTTCACCTTTATCCTTTAAGAGTATAGAGCTTGAGTGGGCCTAATGGTTAAGAACATGTGTTTCCTCTTAAGAGGTCACAAGTTCAAATCCAAAGGGGGGTAGGGTATGTATACCTCAGTAGACTTTACCAATCAAATCTTTGGGCAGAGGGGGGGTCCTTTGTCCCACAAACAAGGGGGTCTCATACACCAATTTGGTGTGGCTTGATCATGACCTTAAAAATAGATTATTATTATTATTATTATTAATTAAGATGATTGGTTGATATAATGCCATCAAACATATATCATATAAAACTTGATCGACTACTAGGAATCCATCTTTTCTATGTACCATAGGTGTTGAGTGCTTATACCCTTAAACACTTTAAATGAAAAATGAATTGAAGTTTGCTATGAAAGAATTTTAATCTCAACACTTCACTTCATAAATCCAACGCTAAAATAACTTAAATAAATTTCATAAATGAAAAGTTAAAATGAATTTATATTTAATTTAGAATTAAGATTTAATTTTTATGGTTAAGAATATGTGTTTTCTCCTAAAATATTATAGGTTCAAATTTAGGAGTGGGGTATGTTCATTTTCATAGATTTTAGTAATCAAATAATTATGTTTGTATTTTTTTAACAGAAACAGTTGAGAATTTATATTAAAAAAGAGGTTTGTGATGTCGCACATTACAGAAAATAGAGTATTGAGTTCTTTGGACTATGCCTGGAAAGCTATCTCACTGATACATTCTAATTGAGCTAGTGAAACTGGTCCAGTAGGAGCTACAAATTTTCCATGTAAAAATGGCTACATATGAGGACAAAATTAACAAAAATTTACAGGCCATCCAAAAACCTGTCTAAAGGTTGTGGGAAGCTTCTGCATCATCCTAGAAAATGGTTGGATTTGCTTTTGGATGTTGGTTTCCTTCTCCTAGGTTGGACTGTGTTGAAGCCATTGGTGAAGCAGGAGGTACCAAAGGATGATCGTTACTTGTTGCATAGTGAAAATTTGAGGGGATCCTTGAGCCAGATGATTCATTGGGATTTTATGGATGTTGAGGGAGGTCGAGAGGATATCCCATCTGTTGATTGAGATCTCCAATATGCTTGGTGTTCCTATTGTTCCCACGCAGAGCTATTGCAAGGTCTTGATTATGATTGAATTCATGTTGATGCAACTGTCCTTGCAAATTGCCAATATCACTCAGAAGCTTCTAGTTTTCCCTTTGAAATTCCCTGAGGTGTGTATCTATTCTTTCTTCTGCGTGCCTGAAATCCATTCGCAGAGACTGAAATTGATCTCTAAGTTCCTCATGGATGTAGGACGGGCAGTTGCAGGGTGCTCTATATCTCTGCCACATGATGGTGAGAGGGTGTGGAAGCACAATGTCTTGGATTTCTGTGGAGAATTGTTGATAAGTTATTGGAGGGGAGCAGAGTCTTTGTCATATTTGAGAGAAGGAGAAATCATGTGCACACTTAAGAGTTCAGGAGATCTGAATTTCCCACGAGCTGACGAGATCATTCATAGCGGAGTGAAAGGTAGATGGCGCCATGGATGTTGGGAAGGGTGTCAAAGGGTATGAAGGAACTACCGAAAACCGTTGGGGAGCGGAAATTAGGGAAGGTGGAATGGGGGAGAGGGGGGGAGGCATGTAGTTGCAGGGACGGAGCCAAGTGACGAGGGGAAAGGCCCAGGTGG
>JZKD02S0091229.1:1102874-1113827 GCA_000966675.3 Picea glauca | reverse complement strand
AGTGAATATTTCTCTGTAATTTTTATGACAGATCAGCAATAGACATATTTCTTTGACAGGATTCTTGTGTAGTGATAGTGGTGGTGTTCATCCTCTGTTTAATGTTTCTCCCTGTGGTCATGATGCTCATTTTATTTTTCTTATTATCAGAAGGAAATTTATAGGGGTAGAATTTATCAACGTATACTTTGCCTCTCGGCTTTTGATGATCTTTATGTTTTCTGCAAAAGGCTAGCTTAGGGATTCTTAAGTGCTCCTTTGCCTGTCTTTTTCCTCACTTATTTTTCCTCAAATTAACGCCATTTAAACTCAATATGATCCATTATTGCTGCTACCTTGCCTTGTGAAAGAGCTCTGTCCATATCTGAGATTGGATCACCTAGTCTAAAACGCAGACCCCATTTGCCCAATGGCCCTCCTTGCTGTCCCAAACTGACCATTTAAAAACCAAAATCAAAACCCTGTACCTTATAGCTAGCCTAATATCCATTAAAAACAAAGTTAAATTTGATAGAGATATCCCTCTCTGAGTCTTGGAGGGCTAGATCCAAGACTCGAAGCGGTTCGAGGTTACCTCTGTGTTTGCCTCAGCAGCCTTAGGCAAATTACAGAGTGCTAACAGCGAGCACGGGAGAAACTAGTTTATTCGCGAAAGGAGAATAAACGAAGAGTAATAGCATCTAGAACGCACAGAGAGAGGATACAGAGATCACATAAGTTATTCGAACCCAACAAATGTTTGATAGTCACCGAAAGCCAGAGTGCCAGACCAACCAGGTTTCAAACAAGGGCACGAGGAACGTTGGAAGAGGATGAACAACAGCAGTCGGAGATATTCAATGTTGATGAAATCCCATCCCCAAAGACGATACCGGTGAATCCTACACCGATTATGGAAGAAATTCAACAACCAGAAGTAGAGGCCATGAAAGTAGATATGCTAGCAGTGGCGCAGGAACCTCAAAGCTAGGAAACAGAAACCCTAAAGGAGGTGCAACCAAAGAGAACTGAAACAAACCTTCTTAAAGTTAATGGAACAACACCGAATATAGAAGCAACAGTGGATCCATATGAGTCTCAAATGACCATCTCAGAACACCCAGCAGGGGACACTGGTGAAGATGTCTCGTCTTGGTCAGAATGGATTATGGAGGAGCAATTGGAAGCTGTCGGAACTTCGAGCTAGCCACCGCAACAGAAAGACAAGATACGGATACCAAGTTCACCCTGCAAGAAACTTGCAGCAAAAATTGTTCTACCACGCATACCAGCTGGAGTACATTTAAGACCAGAGCTACTGGGCCATGTCGGGAAGCTCAAATATTCAAACCATGATGTAGAAAATGAATCCAAGTTCCCGAAAATTGCACAGATTGTCTTTATATAGACCATAGGCACAAATTGAGTTGGAGAACCGATTAACAAACCATACCAGTGGGCAACAGGGCTGGAGAAAATGGGAATTTCAAGTCTGTTGAACCTACCACATTTTGGCAGAGGCTAGTATGCAAAAACATGCTTCAAACAACTATTAGCAGTCACACATGGAGGGGACATATGGCTCGACAATCCTATCCGCATACTTGTTGAGATTATTGCACAAATAATAGGGTTACCAATTCGCGGTATGGATCCCGCGTTGTTTTTGGATGACAAAACTAAGGAGAAAGCGCTAGTAGAAGAAATGAAGAAGAATTATGGCACCATCAGGGGGACAAGAGGCATCATCATCAAATGGATCAACAATGCAACCACACAATTGGGCGCAAAAATATTAACCTGCATGCTGCTAAGAAAATGCCGCAAAGAGGAAGTACCAGCTGGAGTTGTTGCAGTTGCAGCCCAGTGTGCAGAAGGCACCTCACTGAGCTGGGTGCCATACTTATTGAACTTGTTCCTAGAGGACTACAAGGATGTGCAATACCTAGGCAAAGAGTTCCACTACTCATGGCTAATTACCTTAATATCCTTCATGGTATGGCAAGAACCAGGGTATGTAGTTTTTTGTACCAGACCAAAGCCTGCGGGAGAGAGGTATATATTGTTGAGAGCTGGGTCGAATGCCAGGCATAAGAGGGATAATGGGATCATATTTGAAGCATACCTATGCGACATGCAGGAAGCCATCAACCGAATGTGGAGAATTACACTAGAAGCTGTCGCGCGATATGTGAACATCGCCAATTTCCAGGCCACACGACAAACAATGTGGATACAGGGAAGGAAGGATCCAACTAAACAGTGGCTATATATGTGCTACTACATCACATAAGGTGATATCGACATGGTCATTAGTGAATGGCCTGATGAATGGAGGATCTCAGCCATTATTGGGAAGTTTCGGAAGGAACAGTAGAGGAAGAGGTAGAGCCAGGAGAAAGACATCCTCCGGAAATCCAAGTGCCCAAGAGACCAAGAACGACCAAGGAAAGCCAACACAGACAGACGAAGGGCCAAAGAAGACATGAACCCATAAGGGGAAGAAGGAGAATACACAACCGACCAAGGAACATTAGAAATAGGCTGAGGGAGTGGAGGATACCTCCTCAAATCCCAACACACAGGAACCAGGGGGAAATAAGAAACCAACCACACAGGTAGGAGGTGCGTACAAGAAATCAAAGGCACAATGAGCATCACCAGAATATATGATCACAGAGTATGATGGGGAAATGATCACCATAATGGTCTAGGATTGTCTAGTGGAGGACTTCGACCATGCAACACATCACAGAGACAAACTCCAAAAAGAGCTGGCAGAAATGGGGCAGTTCCTCAAGAAATTCGGGGAAGTATAGATAGCAAGCAGTAGAAAAGGCATAGATCCATCAACACTGTAGACAGAAGGAAGAATGCAAGAGGAAGATCAACAGTCAGACAAGGGGATATTGAAGCCACACGTAACATTCCATATCAACCCCATTATGCTGCACATGGAAGAAATTGTGGGGAAGACACCCTTGAAAGAAATAATCGAAATCCAACTTGTGTTGAAAAGGATACTAGCAGGGGAATTACAAAGGTTGCAGGTGAGCGTCAACCACGAGGTACAGTATCGTGCATGCAGAGACTTAACCGAATTGAAGCAGGCAACAAAGAAACGAGATGAATTGAAAATAGGCTACGAGAATGCTAAATCTGAGACCGAGGAGGAAAGGGAGGGCCTAAAAGGATTGGAGCAGAAAGTGGCAAGAACTTATGAGAAGATTCCACAGACCGTGAAGAGTGAGGAAATCACAACAACAAAAAAGATTGATCGGATTGTACAGGAAATTGATCAATATCAGAAGGAGATCGAGAATCTTCGAGAACAAATCACACCAACCACTCCACCAACAGTCAAGGAGCAAAGGAAACAAGAAGCAACAATGCAGTTGCAAGAGATAGAGAAACAATGCAGTTGCAGGAGATAGAGAAACAAGTTAACACAACAACTGGCTTGTTCGATAAAGCAGTGCAAGTTTGGACAAGGTTGGAGGAGGATCCATAGGTCCAATGGTGGGACATGGAAGAGGAAAGGATCAATGCAGTGATCCAAGAGCTCAAGCAAAATCAGAATACCATACCAATCCCATAATGAGTCAAAGGGATGTAGGAGATGAAGAAGCTACCGGTAGAACTCATGACTGTGAAAACACAGAAACAGGAGCATCAGGCTCAAATAGATCCATTACAGGAGCGGGTAGCAGAAGTACTGGCACAAGAAGATGAGACTAAGACACAGATAACACAAACCCATGTAGAATGTGCAGGATTGATCAACGATGAAGTGGCAGTCCAAGTAGTGGACACAATCAAGGAGAAGATTGTGCAGTTGCTGACACAAGAAGCATAACTCAAGGAAAAGTTCTAGACGATCACCAAGGAGATGGAGGAAGCTCASAAGGATTAGGTGGCTTAGGACGAGCCACATTTCAATGTTGGGGGCCTATTGGAAGTAGGACGAAGTGGAAAGAARGATGATCGTGGGGAAAGAAAGCATGCATAAACTGAAGTAATAGTTGGATGGAAACACAACACGCACGCATGCAAGAAAACATGCACAAGGAAAGCGACARCTGGGAGGAAGAACAAAATGCGTGCATGGGAGGAATACCTAACGTCGGTAGGATTAGGGTTTTGGTAATGTATTGTAAATGAATGAAGAGCCCGAAATGTATAAATATAGATACGTAGGTATCATACGGGGGTTCTTTCTTTTGCATTATTGTTCCATCATAGATATGTACGAGTTGATGTGATATGTAATGTTGGTATGAACTATTTTTGTAATATGTTGAGCTAGAATATAGGAGAGAAGGAAGATCTGAGGATTAGATCACAGGCTGAGGACCTTGGTGCGATCTAGTTCGCCTCATAAATATCTTACCCATCTGAGGAGAATATAAGCACAAGATGTTGTATATGTAGAACTATCATAATAAAAGAGCCAAGAGCCAAATCTTTGTGGACGTAGCCTAGGGGGGGTGAACCATGCTAATATCTGTGTAATGTGATGAATGTATGCATATCTTTATCTTATTTCAGCAGTTAATTGTTGTGCTTAATGCATGAATGAATTATTCTATTTGTTTTGACATATGGTTGCATTATTAAGGAAATAAGTTGTTGAAGGTAATGCATAGTCACGAATACAGTAGATTGCAATCACAATTTATAGTAGATAGCTATGAATACAGATCTCATATATGATACTCAATCATGGGCTGTAAGAACCTGAGTCTTATGTTGATTAAGGTTGGTTCTCATTGATGTCAACCCTTGAAGAAATCCCTGTAGCACAAAGGTTTGGGTAATGGACCCAANATGCTTAATTGTGGAATAATGAAATGAAGGATAGTGAATTTGTCAGTGAAACTATCCTACATTGATAGTGCTTGTCATGCCATTTCTGGTCGTATGTGGAAAGTCACATAAATCCTCATGGTTAGAGAGTTATGACCATATGAAGTTGGAGAACCCCTCATGAGTCTTATAGAATCCCCCAAGGGTCAAAGTTCTTTGCAAAAGAATTTATTTTAAAGGAAGAAGCCTTAAAATAAGCAAAGTGTAATGCTACATGAAGATATAAATAAGAGGCAAAGATCACTCATTAAGAACACACTTGTACATATTGTATATCTATTTTCTTGTGTAAAGATTCTTGTAAATACTTGTGGATACATCTGAAGTGGCAGACGTCTGAGGTAGCACGAAGGGTTGATGATGAAATTCTCGGAATTACAACGAATTCAAAAACCCTATTTTTTGAGGTATACGTGGGTTATCTATGTATAGGGTGAGTACATGTACGCGGGCTGGATGTGTATAGGGTGTGTACATACACGGGTTGGTTGTGTATAGGGTGAGTACATGTACATGGTTTGTCTATGCATAGGGTGCTTATGTACGTGGGATGGCTATGTACAGAGTGAGTACATGTTGGTAAAGCCATGGAAACTTGAGAAGATGAAGATGCAGAGGTTCTAGATTTTGAGATCAAGCTCCAGGAAGGTCTAAAGTGCTTAGATACATCAGATCCATCCATTGTTTCAAAAGGTATGTCATTATTTCTATGAATAGTTGGATTTTGATGTATGCATGAGGAATGGCAATGGAGAATTGAGAATTCTCCCTAGAGAGACTAGTGGCTACAAGGGATCTTTTGTATAAGTCAGATATACATAAATAGAGTGTTGGTATATTTATCATTGATACTTCTTGTTGAGGCACATCTTGTATTTCTTGGCATATGGCTAAGAGTTTTTGTGGTACATGGTTGAGAGCTTGTATTTGTGTATGAGGATGCATGCTCAGGGTACAGTTACAGTCTGGATACAGTGACAGGTTATAGATCTATGTGAAAGAAGTTACAAAGAATCATAAGTTTTTCAAGTGAAAGGAAACCCTAGTTGTAGGAGGCATACACAGGCTACTTAACAGTTAGGGCATGTACATACATGGGTTTCATAACAGATAGGGCACACACATACACGAGCTGCAATATTAAAGGTCGTGTATCTATTGTATTTTTGTAGATACATGTTCAGTTCAGGTATAGATTGATTACAGGGCAGTTGTACAGATTGGATACAGGTTAGTGGTATAGGTTGATACAATTATACAACAATATATCTCACAGTGATAGGTTGACCAGTTCCATTATTCTATTTATGCTTTAGGGCAGTTGGATAGGGCAAGGAGAGGTGGTTGTAGCCACCTTTCGGTTGTAGCCGGAGAACACATGGGGTTGTAGCCTCCTTCTGGTTGTAGCCAAATAATTGGGGAGTTGGAGCTTCCCTCATTTTGTAGCTTGAGAAACTAGGGGGTTGGAGCCTCCTTCCCGTTGCAGTTGGAAAACAAAGGAAGTTGGTGCTTCCAATGAATGTAATTCTTCAAGACATATAAGAAAAAACATTCTGTGGTTTTCTCCCGATTTGGGTTTCCACGTAAAACACTGNCTAGTGAAGTTCATTGTGAACCATAGTAGAACCAACATATTGACTATTGAACTACCCATGCTATGCTTTGATGATTGATGTGTGATTTCCCTTCAGAAGTGTGGATTGCATAGTTTTTTGGGTCAGATAGCAGAGTTAATATGTCAAACCAATTCCATCTCATACTTGCATGTGCCATAATGTAATGGATAGCCTCTCTATGAAAGACAACCAACGTGCATTGCAGTTTGTTAATTTTGATTTGTTTCCAGCATGCATAGTCTAGTTAATTCTATACTCGTGACATTAAAAATTACCTTTCTTACTGGTGTCTTGTAACTTTGTTGATTACGAATCCCGGATTGATAATTAATGAGTGCATTATACTAAACATATAAGCAACACAACATTTTGGCGTTGTTTCCAGGGAGTTGCAAACAATAAGAGGTAATTTCAGTTTGGTTTGTTTTAATGCTTTTAAAGGCTGCTTGAGGGAGGAGGATAAAACATTTAAGACGTGAGTGAAGAGCCACGCAGCCACTAGAGTGGGGTTCTCCGAAGCCAGGTTGCCTTCTTCCTTTAATGCAAAGTGTGTTTTTCTTGATGAATTTTATTTTTAATGAACTAACTCATGTGAAAGGATAACTTGGTGACATCAGGATCTAAGTAAGCGAGGAGTTCAAGTTTGGTGAGTTTTATTTCAATTAGTAGTTTTAGATTAAAATTTCAATCTCTTTAAAGATAAACCATTTTTGGGGTGTTGTAAGAACCCCCAAGTACTAATCCATGTTGTGAGACAGGATCTACCAGCCAACAGAAGAATGATGATTAAGAGTTTGATAAAAGCAAAGGAAGAAATGGTACTCCAAGGAATTTCACAAACTTTGATAGCAAATGGAGATCTACCTACATATCGAGTGGAGCAAATCCTCATTGCTATCAAAGGCCTATCTGCATTTGAGGTGGACCAAGTTTTGGTTGCAGTCAGAGATTTATCTATATCTCAAGGAGGAAGAGAAGAGNTTTCTAACAAACTTTATAAAGTAGCGGGTCCAAAGTTTGGTTGGAATTGGTGTGTCTGCTTTTGTTCGTTTGATGAACAACGCTGGTAGTCTTTTCTCAGATGATAAATGGAAACATGTGTTGTTATACTTGAAAATAACAGCTACAGAAATAGTGCCAGATTATGCCCAGATTTCTTATAGTCTGGTTGATAGTGAACCATCATACATTTAAGAAGAAGATCCTATACACATAAGAAAAGTATTCCAGTCACACTGTGAGGCCTACAAATCATAAACCTCTTGTGTGCCATTCGAGCTGAAACCAAGGAGCTGGCTGCAACATCAAATGGAATCTCTCATGTAAGCCTAGAAGAAATAATTTCTCTTGGTTCAGTTGCTGACTAAAGGGAAGTATTTTAATTTCTTTTGGTTCAGTTGCTGGCTAAAGGGACGTATTTTAATTTCTTTTGGTTCAATTGCTTTAATTTCTTTTGGTTTTGTTGCTTGATTCAGAAGATATAATTTATTTTCCCTCTGTTGTTTGATAAGAACCATGCTTAATCTGATTTAAAGTTTAGAGGTTGTTTTCATCAAAAAGTTCATTACAAACATCATCAGTACTTCAGCATGATTAAAGGGATTAAGAATATTAGCCTATAAGTAACTATTTCACCCTAACTACACTTCAACAGTAATCATTGGACTATCTTTATTAAAGAGTAGCATATGAGTATATGAACACTCTCTGTCATGGGCACACTAGGAAAACTTTATGGGAAGAGGAAGTATCAGTACCCTAAGATAACTTTAGGTCATTCTCTAATGGACAAACTCAGATAGACCATACATCTATAATATTCTAAAGAAGTAACATAAATACATGAGTTTATTTTTCCTTCAAACAAATCTTTAAAGACATTTCAAATAAGAGAGTATATCTTCTAACCCAATACCATCCCAGCCTGTAAAAGGGTTTTCAGACAAGCCTCCCCCTGTCACCTATGCAAAAGCACTCTTTAAAAAAAATTAAAATAAGTGACTATGGGACAAGAAGCCTCTGATAGAAAAAGGGTTTAAGAGACTAACCCGTTGGGATACTGAACAGGTTTGCTGGCAGCGGGTACCGATCTGTGGTATGACTAGGCAAACCCATCAGGGTACTGAACATGCCTATTAGAAATGGGGAATTTTTCCTGGGGAAGGTATGTCTCTCACTAAATAACACAACTACCCCACCGGAGTACTGAACAGGCTTGCTGGCAGTGGGTTCTGGTTTGTGACTGTCTCATTTATACTTGTTTGATTGAAAAATTCACTTTTGTCATAAAATATATATATAAATTCTAGATTAACAACAAAAATGAATACTACAAGCAAATGTCCATTTGAGAATTACCCTAAGTCAACCTTACCGGTCTGACATCTAAAGCCTACATTACCTAAGAAGGAAACTTCTTAAGANTGATCTGGTTTATCTTCTCTTATCAATTTTCTTTCATTGTGATACAGTGTGCCAAATATTTTTGCATAGGGATATGAAACACCTTTGGCATGGGGGAGGGTCAAAGAGCCTCTTTCAGGACTCTTTTCCATACTCACAGCTCATCTTCAGAGGGCAGCATGCATCAGTAACCCTACAAAACCAGGAGGAAACTCAAGTACAAGCACAGGTTAAAGAAGCTCCATAAGGTACAAGAAATTCCAGTATTGATCCTCCAATAAGCTCCATCCTGAAGAATGACCATTGTTTCAGATACTCTCCAAGTTTTAAACACAAGAAAAATTAGCCTATGTTTTAGATCATACACATCAAGTGGTTATACAATGGTCATATAGTCAACATGCATCAGTTCTATATAGTCCCTTTTTAGCTTGTAGTAATTTCTTTTAGAAGCATGTGATAAAAGAGTTTACATGAGGACATGCAAACGAATAGGCATGGGGAAGAGAGAGAGAGAGAGAGAGAGAGAGAGAGAGAGAAGGAATCCCAGCAGACCAGTATTCATCAACTCCCTCCTAGATCTCTAGTAGCTCTCAGTTTCAACCAGCATGTACATTGATCCATCCTCCACTTCATAGCCTGCAACGTACATTAAAGTAAAGGTAAACTTGAGGTAAAAATGGGCCAATTATGTCTAAATTTATAATCAATCAGGTACCTTCAACTTTGTAGTGATTTAGTAATTCAAATTTTGTGTTGGTCCGGTACTAAAACTCTCACCAAGCACTAGTGATGGATTCTGGTAAAATTGACTCAATGTTTGGTATTTTCCTGAACTAGTATCAAATATCACAAGTTAGCAAGGCATGTGCTATCATTCTAATTTTTACTAGTAAGAATTGTATCGATTATGCATTAAGTTCATATTACAAAGCACACTTCTTATTTGATTATGTCATGTCATCATGAGAGTCACTTGATCGTTGCACTCTCGGTTAATAAATGCTCTTATGAATGGTCACTTACACTTTGCTCAACAAGAATTATTTCATTGTATACTTGTTTTGGTACTCCATTCCCGATCCTTCATTTGTACTAAACCCTGGCTAAATATCAGGTTTTCTTTAGACCTGCAATTAAGTAGGCATGGGGGTTGACCAACATGAAGTGGTGTTTCAAGTCTATTTTGAAGTATGGATTGACAGTTTTGCATGAGGGCATGCAATAGTTTAGGCATGGGGGAATGTTGGGACTTCGTTTTGTCATGTTTTAATGCATGTTATAATCATTTAATTTGATCAACTGGCCTTGTTACATACCTGTTTTTCCCGTACTTGGTGTAAAAGTGTAACCTAAGAAGAGCCCGTGAGGTAGTTCAATACTTATGCATAGTTTGTACGTTCTTATTAGTGAAAATGTGTTAATTTATTAAAAAGAGATCTTCTAATGGTGTGATTTGAATAAACAGGTTGGATGACAGGTTGGGTGACTAGGTAGCCTTGATCGTTGACATTTCCAGTCATCTGGTACTAGAGTAAAAGTTGAATTTTGAAGTCTTCTAGAAGAAAATCAGGGAAATGGGTTTTATCGGGAATTTTGTCGACATGTGGACATGTGGGTCAAAATTTTCCTAGCTTGCACATGTGGACCTCCAGCTCAAGGGGATTATTTCAGAAAATAGAAAAATCTCAAACTGCCAACTTGCGCCTCGATTTTCATGCACATGGAAGCAAATCAGAAGATTCTAAAACATGGGTTTTTCTCCCAGCATGGCCAATTAGGTTTCCATCAGGCCGTTTTCAAAAATTCGCTACGGTTACAGAGTTATGGAAGGCGATTTGGAGTGGATTAATAAAATAAAACAATTTTCTTGTTATAGTCCGATACCAACGTGACTGTCTAATTCTGGTACCAATATGACTGTTTGATTTCGGTACCTCCGCCTGTGAAGATCTGGTGGTTGATTAAATCTCTAGATGCTAATGATATTGAGAATATTGTTGGATGAAAGTAACCTAGTTTAGCAAAGCAATCAAGTAACCATCAGATTTGATTACCATGTAATTAATGATCTCTTCCTTGTAAATTA
>JZKD02S0091229.1:1026230-1043746 GCA_000966675.3 Picea glauca | reverse complement strand
GTATCTTCGCAAGATGCTATCTATGCCCATTTTATATAAATGTCCTGCAATCAGTTGATAGTCGGTAGTGCAGACTACTGGGTTTTTCTTCTGCGCGGTGATATATTCTTGTGGTGCAGTACCTGTACTCAAGTACTGAATGATATCTCTGAAGTATTCATCAGTAATCTGTACTAAGAATAACCGTGCATCCATAAAGTTTTCTTCTAAATTCATAGGTTCTTCTCCATTTGTGACCCTTGATAGGTGGTCAGGTCCTACATTCAATTTTCCTGGTTTAACTATTACTTCCAAATCAAATTCTTGAAATAACAGTAACCATCGACATATTCTCCCCCCCAACACTGGCTTGTTGACTAGGTATTTCAGGGCCGAGTGATATGTGAACATCTTAAAGTGATTTCCCAATAACTAATGCCTGAACTTCTGCAGTGCATAGACCATGGCTAGGCCTTCTCTTTCTATTGTGTTATAGTTTTGTTATGAGTTTGATAAATTTCTTCTTGCAAATGCGATTGGGTGATCCAAGTCTCCCGCTCCTAGCTGTGCCAAGATAGCTCCAAGTGCTATTGTTGATGCATCTACATGCATGTGGAATGTCTTCTCCCAGTCTAGAAATAATAATATCGGCAAGATATTTCTGGCACATGGAAAACATACAGTGGATGTACTAAAGAGGTTTGGTATGATGGATTGCAAATCCATGTCTACTCCGATGGTTACCAACCTGAGGAGGCTGCATGATTATGATACATGTTTATATTTGGTGGATCCCACAATGTATAGGCAACTGATTAGATCATTGATGTACATGATCCACACTAGGCTAGATATATGCTATGCAGTAATTGCAATGAGTCAGTTAATGACTGAACCAAGACAGAGACACTGGGTGGTAGAAAATTACATCTTGAGATATCTCAGAGGGATCATTACTTATGGTTTGAAATATACATCCAGTGGTGGTTTATTTCTACATGGGTATGCAGATGTTGACTGGGCAGGAAGCCCAGTGGATCGGAAGAGTACTTCTGGATACTACTTCAGTTTAGGATCCTCTATGATATCTTGGTCAAGCCGGAAGTAGAATACCATTTCACAAAGTATAGCAGAGGTTGAGTACATTGCAAAAAGTGATGCTAGCAAGGAAGCAGTATGGCTCAGAAAATTGCTTTCTGGGTTGTTTGGAGACAAGCTCGAGACGACGGTGGTTCACTGATAATAAAAGTTGCATAAAATTGACAGAGAACCCGGTATTTCATGACAGGTCAAAACATATTGACATGATGTACCACTACATCCGAGACTTGGTCCAGAGAAAAAATGTAAAGTTACAGTACATAGTCATGAGCGAGCAGGTAGCTGATATCCTAACCAAGCATCTAACCTTGAGATAGTTTTTGCAGCTGAGAGGCAAGCTTGGTATGGCTAAGAATGACTCCCTCGTTGAGAGGGAGTGTTAAATTTGGTAGCATCGACAGTCATTCTCCAATGAGAGGCCATATGGGCCACACTAAGGCTAGCCAGGGAGATTTGGATAATCAACCAGTCTTGTGAGGTATTGACAAAAGCCAAGGGGAACGTACAACCTCTGTGAGTCAAACCAAAAGTCAGGATGAACGAGATGCTATGTGATTCTAATGCAAAAGTCAAGGGGAACGTACAACCTCTGTGAGCATAGACAGTCTAGTAAAAAATTCAGGGGGAACGTACAACCTCTTTGAGCATAGATAGACTAGTGCAAAATTCCGAGGGAACATATAACCTCTGTGAGCCTAGTCAAACCTTGTGAGCCATGAGCAAAAGTCAAGGCATCTAGAAAAAGTTAGGTTGAATATAAAATTCTTATGAGCTAGAAACAAACGATATTCCTAATATTGAAAATGATATAAATGTATTGATCTAGTGCATTGGCATGTGTAACATTATCCACCATGAAGAGAATTTTGAATTGCCTTGTAAAGAGTCGAGTTGTAACTAAAGTCTCAAGTCTAGTTCTATTTTATAACTAAAGTGTAATGTTGAGTTGTAACTAAAGTCATAAGTCTAGTTCTATTTTAGAACTAAAGTGTAATGCTGAGTTGCAATTGAAATCTTAAGTCTAGTTCTATTTTAGAACTAAAGTGTAATGTTGAGTTGTAATTGAAGTCTCAAGTCTAGTTCTATTTTAGAACAAAAGTGTAATGTTGAGTTTCAACTGAAGTCTTAAGTCTAGTTCTATTTTCGAACTAAAGTGTAATATTGAGTTGTGATTGAAGTCTCAAGTCTAGTTCTATTTTCGAACTAAAGCATACCAGTCTCAAGTCTAGTTCTATTTTCGAACTAAAGTGTAATGCTGAGTTGTAACCAGTATCAAGTCTAGTTATAAATTCGAACTAAACTATGAAGCTGATTTATGATTAACTCATGCAAACATGTTACTATTTCGAGCCTCTCCTCTTCCCCTCTTCAACCTATATAAGCAAAGGTCGAACCCTCTCTTCAACACAATTTTGATATGAAGGTTAAGGGAGAAGCAATAGAGGAACATATCCATGATAAAGAGTCAACATACCAAACCATCATATTAGTGTTGTATATCAACAATAGAGGCAACATATCAAAGGTGTATTTCAACAAGGTCTTTTAGGTCTTTTTCAGGTCAGAGTCATCTTGGCAAGCTCTTTAAGATCATAAGATTCATGGTGGATATTTGTAAGTGATATTACATTATTAATGAAATAAAGGAATATCGTTTGCTGGGGTTTTTCTCCCTGTACAAGGTTTCCCCAGGGTATATGTGTTGTTGATGTGCATGCTTACTTATCTACATAGTTATTGTTATTCAATTATGATTTGGTATTGTTGAAGTGTATTAAGATGGAATCAAAGTGTTGATGAAAATAAAATAATTAATACACATAAGAAATAAAGCTCATAATTTAACACTTCCTACTCCCGAGAAGCCTTGGGAATCCATCTCGATGGATTACATGTCTGGCCTTCCATCCACCAAGCATGGAAAATATTGTGTATTTGTGGTGGTTGATCGATTTTTGAAGATGGCCATTATCACATCATACAAGAAGAGCATCACAGCAACAGATACTACCAAGATCTTCTTCGAACAAGTGTGGGTCCATTTTGGAATACCACAGACCATCACCTCAGATTGGGACAACACGTTCCTCAACACATTTTGGTTGAATCTCTAGTCACTGTTGGACACCAAGCTCACTAAATCCACTTCTTTCCACCCTCAAACCAATGTCCAGACAGAGGTAGTCAATTAGATGATTGTGCACATCATGTGCATGTACAACTCTAAGCATCTATGTACATGGCATGAGAATCTCCCCTATGTTCAACACAACTACAACAGGGCTCTCCATAGCTCCACCGACCATAGCCCATTTGGGGTTAGGATTCCAACCCTTGGGTCCCATTGATGTTTCACTACCTCTTGCAACCACACATGCATAATCTTTCCATGTTCAGTTTGACGCTGACAAATCCACCAGATTCATTGAGCAGATTCGACACATCTTCCAACAGGTCCATGAGATTTTGCAGAAAGCCAATGCTAAGTACAAGTAGCACCATGATCAACACCGGGTACTGCATCAGTTTCAGGTGGGAGACAAGGTATGGTTACATTTGAAGAAAGAGCTCCTTACGAGGCCCCATTGGAACCTCCTCCCACTTCGCTATGGGCCTTACACTATCACCAAGGTTGTGGGTAGCAATGATTTTGAGCTCAACACTCCACCCTTCCTTGGCTTGCACCCAGTGTTAAATGTGGACCTCCTTTGGCCATATTTTTCACCATTATTTGACATCTCAGAGATCACATAACAATTGACACCAACAAATCTCAACCCTGACTGCATAGAACATGCATCCACTGATCATATAGTGGACACACAAGTCAAGGGCACTTGCCAGCAGAGGATCTAGCTTTATCGGGTTGTCAAGGTAGGGCGACTCCTACACCAAGGCAAGTGACTCACCCGGGGCCAAATTCAACAGAATTTTCCTCACCTAATGGGAGCACTCAATGCAATGGAGACCATTGATTCCTAAGGGGGGATGATTGATCTAGGTGGATATTGGTGGCCACCCACCTATTCCAACTGGCTCCTCTTGACATTTTTTAGTTCAACATGTTCTTATGTACTTCTTTGTAATTGTGGGTTCTACACTTCCGGGGTTGTCTGAAGCCCTACACAGCTTCCAGGTGGATATTGGTGGTCACCCCCCTAATCCAACTAGCTTATTTTGGAAGTTTTCATGTCAATACATATTTTTATACTTCCAGGGCCGTTTTGGGACCCTAAACAATGTTTTTTGGGCTTGTCACAGTCAAGTTGTAGATGGAGTCAAAGTTTGACAGCATAATGTGTATTTCTCAAAAATACATTTCCAATAGGCTATCATGCACCTAAAACGAAGGTCGTATGCAAGTTACAACCTTGGTAAGTTGAGGTACCAACTTACCAATCGAGGCCCACATAACTTTTTGCATTTCATCTCCTAGGGTTAGGTTTTTGGATGTCTAGGTTTTTGGGATTCATGAGTAATGTTAAAAAGGCCTCTGGAGCCTCATTGTAATCATTTTACTCAGACAGATGCTACATCTGTTCTCATAGATAGCTACCACCATTTGACCAAGTTGTTTTAGTTCTACAGTTCTACAGTTTCATCATATTTTATTTATTCAATAGAAGTTATTGTTCATTGGATATATGTTGTTGTTTTCTGTATCTATGTGTTATGGTACTCAACTTGTTATTCATTTTGTTCTGCTCATAAATCTATATCACAAAAGGAAAAAAAATATTACAAGGTGCCCTTTGATTTGGAAGGTTAATATATCAAGCATATTGTGCTAATTTTTGAAGCATAAACATCTTAAATTTATTAAAAGAGAATTTATATATTTTTTATTTTCTTTTAAATTTAGTTTATTTTAATGTTATGTTTATAATTTATATGTATTTTTAACATCTAATATTAATAAAATTAAATGTAACAAATTTAGATATTTATTAGGTAAAATTTTTAAAATTTTGATTTTTCAAAATAATTAATTAAAAAATATAAAATTGTTTGTAAATTAATAAGAATAGATATGTGGATAAACTATATAAATAAAGAATACCCTTCCTTTAAGTTAATGTAAGGAAAGACTTAGAAAGGTTAGGCATCTCCCCTTATCTCCCTAAATGTCAAGAATACAAGAGTCTCACTAAAAGAAGGAGTATCCCTAAAGGGATGATTATCCATTCGCCCTAGATAAATACTCTAGAATTGGATCAACCACGTAGAACCACTTGTGGTAGGTTTTTCCCACAACCTCTATCTCCCACCCTATATCCCCTCTTGAACTACTCTATAGCTATTTCATCCTCATATGTAATACCCTAGTTTTGATTTTGAGATTAGTATTGTTTATGTATATAATGAATGACTAAAAGATGAACTATTTAATATGTAAAATTGTACATTGAATTATGATAGTAAAAATATATCATGGGATTTATAGAAGTAGAAGGACAATATAATGGGGGGACATGACTCCACAAAAGGGGGAAGAAAGGGGGCTAAATGAAGATAACATTATTTTATTGATAAGTCCAAGTCTTTAACTCTGCTTAATTAGGATTTTGTAATGTTTGTGTTTAGTTCTAATAGAGGGGATGCGTATACTTCCCATGAAGACATGTGGTTTCTCATCTGCCTGCAAATATACTCCATGATTTTGGGCATGAAAATCATTATTCACATTCATTCTTCCTTGGGTTTATCTCTTTGATCTTAAGCTACCATATTACTATTATAATAAAATTCTAGAAAATTGTTGCCTCGAAACTATGTTAGGATCCGATCCTAACCCCTTTCCATGGGTCATTAGTTAATAGGATATCTTTTATATTTAATAAAGCTCGACGTTAATTAATAAGGCCTGATAAATAAAGAAGAAAAAGTCAATGTAAGAAGACCTAATAGAAGCTTTCGCTTCTAGAAAGATATTCCTCTAGAAGTTTCTTTAGAAGGTAGAACTAGTATAAATAAGATGATTGAGGTGGATATTGGTGGCCACCCACTTGTTCCAACTAGCTCCTTTTGTTAGTTTTTAGTTCAACACGTTCTTCTATAATTCTTTGTAATTATGGGTTCTACACTTCTGGGGTTGTCGAGAGCCCTACACATCTTCCAGGTGGATATTGGTGGCCTCCTATCTAATCCAACTGGATTATTTTGTATGTTTTCATGTCAACACATCTTGTTGTACTTCCAGGGCCATTTTGGGGCCCTAAACAATGATATTTTGTCTCGCCATAGTCAAACTGTAGACGGAATCAGATTTTGACAGTGTAATGCGTAGTTATTGAAAAGACCTTTCCAACGGGCTATCACGTGCCTAAAACTGAGATCGTATGCAAAATTTACGACCCTGGGAAGTTAATGTACTAACTTACCCAAATGGGGCCCACATGACTTTTGGTGTTTCATCTCCTAGGGTTAGGTTTTTGGATGTCTAGGGTTTTGGCATTCCTGTTTAACATAAAAAGTCCTTCAGAGCCTCATTTTAATTATCTTCTGGCGAATGAGCATAGCCATCACATCTCTTTTCATAGATAAAGATGCCACCATTCTAGCGAGTCTTGCACTCTGTATTTTACAGTCTCTTTACAATTATTTCATTAATAGAAATCAAGTATTGTTGTATTTCTTTGTTTTTGGCAATTTTCATGAGTGTTTCATTGTAATATGTTTTCTTTGATTTTTTTCCGAACATAATTTGGATCAGTGGTATCATAGCAGATTGCTCTTGATATTTTTCAGCGCATGTCCCAAACGAGGTCGGAGTATAGATAGTGGGGTCTCGAGCTTGTCTCTCTTGAGGAAAATCACTCTTGCATGCCCAAGAAACCCTCGATGGTGACAGAAAAGAAAACCAGTAAAGCATAAGATTCTATTAACCTGTTTCTTGAGCAAGATCTCGCGCGATAGAGGCACAAAATGATGGAGAATTTTTCACACATCCTTCAACGCCTACCAATAGCAACATGCACATATTCATCAAGTGGCCATTTTGGAGGAACCTCTCCCTTCAAGGTACAAGTTAATTTTGATATTCCCATATTTGAAGGTCAGATAGATGTGGATTCCCTAGAAAAATGGTTAAATTTATTAAAAGGTTATTTCTCTGTTCAAATTTTTTTTGACAGGGAAAAAATCACCTTCGCACTCCTCAAGGCTCTCCCTCGTGTCAAACATTGGTGGGAAAATTATTGGGAGTAAATTTCCACAAAGGAATATGGAATATATGGGGTCGAACCCACTCAAGATATTTTTGTGGATGCGTTCAAAGAAGTACTATCTTGTTGATAACTATGAAGACCAGTACATGAGATAGACCACACTGGGGAAAGAGAAGAGCCAAATAGTTTCATAGTTCACAAATACTTTCCATACCTTGTGCACCAAGATGGGTATCAAAGACTCCGAGCGATACCTAGCTTTGAAATATCATGGGGCTCTACATAGGTTCATCCAAACTGAAATGGATTTCCTAAACATCTCATCATTAGGAGTTTCCTATTGATATGCTTTCAAAATCGAGAAGAAATTTAGGAACCAGAAGAAATGGGAATTTGGGTCTGCAAATATGCTACAACCAGAGCATGGTAAGGACTGCCCTAAAAAACAACCTCTAGACAACTAGTCCAAGACATAGGATAAGAAGGGTAAAGGAAAGACGGAGAATGACACTGGGAATTGGTGTGACTTCCACAAAATCCCATGGCACAACACCGATGAATGTCGCTCGAAACAGTCATTGGTGGTTGAGGTCAAAGACATGAAGTTGAACCCTGATTCAGAATATGATCCAGAAAATATTGGAAATAGAAAAATCATTGACGCAGACCCCACTACCACTGTCGCGACCACAACAATTCAACTAGAAGAATCAATAGATCCTAAAGAGGGGGAGCACCTCTTCCATTCACATATGTAGGTGAAGGGGACCCCGTTGCATTTCATTGTTGATAACGATAGCTAGAAGAACCTCATCTCAGCTAAGGCCATAAAACAGTTGGGGTTGTCGACGACACCACACCCACAACCATGCAACATCGGGTGGCTTTACCAAGAACGAGATCTCTGTGTCAGCCAACAGTGTCGCCTGTCCTATGGCATCCATCCCTTAAAGGATGAGGTAATGTGTGATGTTTCCCCTCTTTATGTATGTGATGTGGTTTGGGGCCAACCATATATGTGGAGACTTCATGATGTCTATGAGTCTAGACCCCGTAGTGTCATTATTACTTTGGGAGGTCAGCTCTATAGGATACCAGAGGTAGTTCCAACTAATGCTCCACCAAAACAGCGCCGCAAAGTAATCTCTCATACTGCAAAATTTATCATCTTCACAGTCTATTCAAAGGATGCACAGAACACCACTACAACCACTACATCTTGAAAACCTTCTCTCCAACAAAAACAGATTGTTTCTTTACCTATAATGGTGCCTACACAATGCCCTGTCAAACCCAGAGACAACAGATTGGTGGAGCATATTCAACCCTGCCAAMAATAGGCTTGTGATARTCTTCYAGAGACTAAGMAACATAACTTCTCCAACAAAGCACGCATATCACCAAGATTCAAATTCAKAAAATGCTTTCCTCTCTTCCCTGGGCACTCAATGCAATGGAGACCATTGCTTCCTAAGGGGGGAGGATTGRTCCAGGTGGATATTGGTGGCCACCCACCTATTCCAACTGGCTCCTTTTGCTAGCTTTTAGTTCATCCCATTCTTCTATACTTCTTTGTAATTGTGGGTTCTACACTTCCRGGGATTTCTGGAGCCCTACACATCTTCCAGGTGGATATTGGTGGCCTCCCATCTAATCCAACTGGCTCATTTTGTATGTTTTCATGTCAACACATCTTGTTGTACTTCCAGGTCTGTTTTGGGGCCCTAAACAGTGTTATTTTGGCTCACCAAAGGAAAACTGTAGACAGAGTCTGAGTTTGATGGTGTAATGCATAGTTCTCGAAATGACCTTTCTAATGGGCTATCATGTGCCTAAAACGAATATCGTATGCAAATGTTACGACCCCAAGAAGTTAATGTACTAAATTACCCAAATGAGGTCGCCCACATGACTTTTGGTGTTTCATCTCCTAGGGTTAGGTTTTTGGATGTCTAGGGTTTTGGCATTCCTGTTTAACATAAAAAGGCCTTTAGAGCCTCAATGTAATCATCTTCTGGTGAATAAGCATAGTCGTCACATCTCTTCTTAGAGATAAAGTTGCCACCATTCTGGCGAGTCTTGCACTCTGTATTTATAGTCTCTTTACAATTCTTTCATTAATAGAAATCAAGTATTGTTGGATTTTTCTATTTCTGGCAATTTTCATGAGTGTTTCATTGTAATATATCTGCTTTCATTTCGTTCCGAACATAATATTGATCATAAGAGTAGGAGGTATTGGATATTTTGTCTTGGATATTATTGTAATAGAGCTTTTCTCTACTGCAGGTTTCCCCCTCTAAGAGGCAAGTGAACATTGCTATCATAATAAAGTTTCTCTTCCTAGTGATTATTCTAGTGCTATTCTAGTGTTCATCTGATATTTTTCTGGATATATCATTATTATTCTGTCATTGCTTGCTAGATATTTTTTGTTTTGCATAATATATTATATCAGGAATATTGCAAGTGGTATCATAACTCTTTCCAGGGAATGACTTGTGGGTTAATTTTTTTTTTCAGGGTAGATATGTATTCTGGCATCTTTAAGCTACAAATATTTGTCATTATGCGCAATAAATACAAGTGGTTTTTAAGTGCACATTTGTTGGCCACCCTTGTAACCCTTGTTGGTACCCCTTTGAGTGGTAGTGCATCAAACAACACCTATATACGGATCGGCCTAGGCATCCTAAAGCCCTCTGCAGATAAACTGACCAGCTACCTGACTGCTATTGTGTCACTGAGAACAACACTCGGGAAGTGACTCTCTAGTACCTGGGTAGTCGGGTAGTACAGATAAGGGTATGGTCTAGCCTCCTTAGTTGGTGCCCTGAGATATTGGGCTGAGTACTATTGCTGGACCCCGCATGTATATAAGAGAGTTATAGAACAGAGAAAACCCTTGACTGTAGATTCTCTGAAAACACTAACCCTTGGGAACAGAACAAACAAAGAAAAGACGAGATCCATTGCAGTGCAACCTTTCCATCTACATTGGGGTTGCGAAATTACTACATCTTTTGTCCTGTTAATAATTTGGGCATTCTGCCTCTGCAGTATTATTCATTTTGGAGTATAACTCCAGAGTAAAAAACAATTATGGGCGTGTCAACACCCTTATTTGTGACCTATCCCATTGCATTCCTCTCTTCATTCTGATCACAGTGGTACCCTTCCATTTTAATCCTTTTTTTTTGTGCAGACCCAACCCCCTCTGGGACGCCTTTCCTAAAACCTATCCCATTGGATTCCTCTCTTTGTCCTGATCAACTGGGTACCTATCATTTTTAAGCCCATTTTTTCGCCTCCCAACACCTATGTTGCTACCTAAGCCTTCACCATGCCTACCACTCACTCTCAGTCCCAAGACACCTTGAAGGCTAAAATGTCCCACCTGGAACAACAAATTGCAGACAACATGACTTCCCTCCGCAATGAATTTAACACATCCCTTGATGATCAAGTCAAAATATTGGTGCAACTCTTCATGGGTAAGAATGTTGAGACAAACCCAGAAGAACTTCACTCTTCTCATTATGAACATACTCAGTCCTCCTTCTCCCCTTGGGGTTCTCCACCTTCTTGGACTAAGGTGCCCAAAGTTGACATGCATATATTTGATGGTTCCAACCCAGTCAGGCGGGTTTCTCAAATGGAACAATACTTCTCCCTTCATGATATTTGAGATGATGATACCAAACTCCATGTAGGGGTTTTNTTCCAGATTGATGCCTCAGCTTCCTCTTCCTATGATGATATCCCATCATATGAGGTTTCAGACCAAGAGGTGTCTCAACCAAGTGATCCTATCGAAGATCTAGTTGTCACGTCGATGGAATCCGTGGAACCAGTCATCTCGCTTCATGCACTCTCAGGTATTTTGTCCCCAAAGACATTGAAGATCAAAGGATACTTAAACATAGGTCATTTGTGGTATTAATTGATAGTGGTAGCACCCATAATTTTATTCATCACAGGCTAGATGATGAGCTCCATTGCTTTGCTTGCCCTGTTTCTAATTTTCAAATCCTCATCGCTAATGGAGGTACTATGAAGTGTGGGGGCTGTTATGAGAATGTCAAACTCTAAATGGGTGATTACCATCTGAAAACCCACATGTTCTCTATTTCCATGGGTGTTTGTGATATTGTATTGGGAATGGAATGGCTTCTCACTCTAGGGCCGATCAGAATGGATTATCAAGAAATATATATGAGCTTCACCCAAGATGCTCACCCCTATACTCTCCGAGGTCTCCAAGTAGGATCTCCTGAAATCATTAGCTATCACAGGATGGAAAAACTCTTGAAGAAATCCCACCTTGGTGTTATTACTCAATTTAATCCCATCCAGATCACTAAACAGGTCTCTCAAATAGTTCCTCCTAGCCTACAACTCATATTGGACAAATACCCCAAGATATTTGAGCTTCCTACATCCATACCTCCTTCCAGCGGTGAGCATGATCATAGCATCCCTCTCATGTCAAGCATTCAACCCCCCAATGTACATCCCTACTGATACCCATTTTCTCAGAAAAATTAAATAGAAAAGATGGTACATGAGTTACTTGAGGCGAGGGTAATTCTCCCTAGTACTATCCCATATTCTTCACCAGTGGTGATGGTTTTAAATAAAGAAGGTACTTGGTGGATGTGCCCTGATTTTCGTGCCTTGAATAAACTAACCATCAAAGATAAATTTCCCATTCATGTCATTGATGATTTCTTGGATGAACTACAAGGTGCATGTGTATTCAACAAATTAGACCTTTGATCCGATTATCACCAAATCTGGGTGAAGGAGGATGATATTTCGAAGACTTCTTTCTAAACTCATGAAGGAAATTATGAATTCTTGGCCATGCCTTTTGGCCATTGCAATGCTCCATATACCTTCCAAAGTCTCATGAATAAACTATTGTTACCTTATATTCAGAAGGTTTTCTTGGTTTTCTTTGATGACATCCTCATTTATAGCCGAACCTAGGATAACCATCTTCTTCATGTGGAAAAATTCCTTCACTTGCTATAGGGAAACCAATTGTTTGTCAAAAATACCAAATGTTCATTTGGCATCAACGAAGTGGAATAATTGGGGCACATTTTCAGCAAAGATGGGGTAAAAGTGGACCCCAAAAATATACAAGCTATGCAAGAATGGCCGCGACCAACGACGTTAAAGAGCCTAAGGGGTTTTCTGGGTCTCTGAGACTATTAAAGGAAATTTTTCAACCATTATGGAAAAATTTCTAATCCCTTAACTGACCTCCTTAATAAGAATTCCTTTCATTGGATACCTGCTGTTGAGAAAGCATTCATATAATTAAGGAGGTCCATGTGCACGACCGCTATCCTAGTAGCTCCTAACTTCAAAAAAACTTTTGTGATGGAATTGGATGCTCCAAGAAAGGGTATAGGTGCAATTCTCACCCAAGAAGGTCGACCCTTGGAATTTACTAGCCAAGCGTTGAGTGGTCACAACCTGAGTCGATCTATGTATGAAAATGAAACGATGATCATTCTCCATGTAGTGCACACCTAACGACCATATATCTTGGGACATCATTTTCAGATTAAAATAGATCACCATAGCCTGAAACATTTTTTGGAGCAACAACTATCCTCCCCAAAACAAAATAAGTGGTTGACAAAAATGTTGGGTTATGATTATGAAATCATCTACAAAAAGGGAAAATATAACATAGTATCAGATACATTGTAAAGACAACATGAGGAGGAGGACTCCCTCTTTGTGTTATCTTTACCAGTCCCCAATTGGATTGAATAAGTGTGCCAAGAGTGGCTAACACTCCAGGCTACCTCCAAATTAATTCAGTGTCTTCAGGAGGACCCTAATCCTCCCACTCACTACACTTGGCAGGATAATATTCTCCGATATAAGGATTGCTTGGCTCTCTCACCCTCCTCAGCACTCAAGTCCTGACTCTTAAATGAGTTTCACTCCTCAGCTATAGAGGGTCATTCGGGCTTCCAAAATACATATGTGCATGCTCATCATTATTTTTTTTGGGCAGGCATGAAGAAGGATATACTTCAATTTGTCACAGAATGTGAGGTGTGCCAATGTAATAAAGGTGAAACGGTAAAGTCTCCAGACGTCCTATAGCCATTATCCATTCCATCTTCTCTGTGGACCGAAATCTCCATGGATTTTATAGTGGGCCTTCCTAAAGCTAGGAACAAGTCTGTCATCATGGTGGTGGTTGATCGCCTCTCCAAGTATGCTCATTTTTGTCCCTTACCTCACCCTTTCACACCGACACTCATAGCACAAGTCTTCCCTGGTCAGATTTTCAAACTACATGACATGCCAACCTCTATTGCCTCTAATATTGACCCAACTTTCACCAACACATTTTGGCAAGAGTTGTTTAAATTGCAAGGAACCCAATTGAACATGAGCATAAATTATCACCCCTAGTATGACAACCAAACAAAAGTAGTCAACAAATGTTTGGAAATCTACTTGCATTGGTTTTCTTCAGACAAGCAACATCAGTGGGTGCAGTGGCTTCCCTTGGCAGAGTGGTGGTACAATAATTCTTATCAGACGACCACTAAAATGAACCCATATGAAGCAGTGTATGGCCAAATATCACTGACAATCACTACCTATCTTCCTGGCACATCCAAGGTCCAATCTATTGATACAATGTTGCAACGAAGTACAACCACTCTGGCAACTCTAAAGGATAACCTCCACATGGCCCAAAATCGCATGAAGCAATGGGAAGATTGTTAGCACCAGGCCGAAGTGGAAAGAAGGACGATCATGGGAAAGAAAGCGTGAAGGAAAATGAAGTGACAATTGGCAAAATATCATCACGCGAGAATGCAAGAAAGCGTGCATAGAGGAAAGCGACAGCTGGAGGAAGAACAACACGCGCATGGGAGAAAAACCTAGCGTAAGAAGGGTTAGGGTTTTGGTAATATTTTGTAAGTGGTTGAAGATCCTRAAATGTATAAATATAGATATGAAAGTATCATATAGGGTTGGTTGTTGYTGTTGTTGTTGGTTGTTGTTGTCATTGTTGATTTAATGTTAGTTTTTGTGATGATTGYGATTGTTATTGAGTATTGTTGTTGGCGATACGTGAGGGGTTTTGAATTGTATGAAMCGAGTTTTGTAAGTTGTTGAGCATGAAAATACATGAGGGAAGGTAGATCTGAGGATTAGACTGCAGGCTGTAGAGCCTAGTGAGATCTAGTTCGCCTCTCATAGATCTTACCTGCTTTTGTGGAGAACTGTAAGCACACGGCGCAAGGGAGATCAAGAACTACTATAATAAAAGAGCCAAGAGCCAAATATTTGTGGATGTATCCTAGGAGGGGTGAACCACGGTAATACCTGTGTAATGTGTTGAATGTTTGCATATATTTAAATTCTTTAAGCAATAGATGATTACTAGTGCTGGGTAACCAAATGCATTATTAGAATCTATTTATATTTTGAGTTATATGCATGTGATTCCTAGGAACAAGTAGATTACTGTAAAATTCTGCAAAACAGGGCCTTAATCAAGAAACCCTTTATCCCATACTCTGTCCTGGACTATAAAGACTTGAGTCTTACAGTCAACCATATTTAGCTATCTCGGGTGAGACTGTGCAGTACCTTCTGGGCACTGCATTTCCTTTTGGTTTACCAGGAGGGATGATAGTTAGAGGCTATTTTGGAACCCGAATGACATGAACCCTGGGTCAATAACTCAGATCACCCGAGAAGGGAATCGATAAAACCAACAAATGGTTCCTTTACCGACTTGAGAGGAACAAGATAGGACTGAGTAGATGATATAGAGTGGACAAGAACCATCAAAGAAGAAATGAGCAGTTAGAAGGGAATGTGGAGACTGTGGAACCCCACGAGAGAAGAAATCGAGGGCTGGTTGTGAACTAAAGAGCTAGAATTTGCACACAAAGACAATAGAAACCCTAGAATCACACCATGCATATACCTGGATAAATACGTGTTTACGGATTTACATGAAATCTTTTTCTATGATTTTCAGCATCTACTACAGGAGTGGATCTTCATGTTAACGGATAATCACCCGACGAACTGGATTTGACAGCTAGATTGGACTCTAGTACAGATTCAGCAGCTATAGCAGGTGAACAACAAATTCACCCGCGCAGTAGACTTTTGGCTTCACAGTAATGTCGCAGGATTCATCATAGAGTTCGCGGTAGAAACAACAAATTCATACAGTGCAGAAGAGCAAGAATTTCTATGAGGACCCAGAGGGAGGCATATTCGATCCCTGTATACTTCTATCAAGATAGTTCTATATAACAAAGGTGTAATGAAAATGGAATTAGACAGTTAGACTTCCCTGTGTGCATGGGGGAAGGGGGGAAGCACTGACAAAAAGAGGAAGAATGGAAGGAGGGCAGGATAAAGAGAAGAAGNTTAGAGGCTATTTTGGAACCCGAATGACATGAACCCTGGGTCAATAACTCAGATCACCCGAGAAGGGAATCGATAAAACCAACAAATGGTTCCTTTACCGACTTGAGAGGAACAATATAGGATTGAGTAGATGATATAGAGTGGACAAGAACCATCAAAGAAGCAATGAGCAGTTAGAAGGGAATGTGGAGACTGTGGAACCCCACGAGAGAAGAAATCGAGGGCTGGTTGTGAACTAAAGAGCTAGAATTTGCACACAAAGACAATAGAAACCCTAGAATCACACCATGCATATACCTGGATAAATACGTGTTTACGGATTTACATGAAATCTTTTTCTATGATTTTCAGCATCTACTACATGAGTGGATCTTCATGTTAACGGATAATCACCCGACAAACTGGATTTGACAGCTAGATTGGACTCTAGTACAGATTCAGTAGCTATAGCAGGTGAACAACAAATTCACCCGCGCAGTAGACTTTTGGCTTCACAGTAATGTCGCAGGATTCATCATAGAGTTCGCGGTAGACACAACAAATTCATACAGTGCAGAAGAGCAAGAATTTCTATGAGGACCCAGAGGGAGGCATATTCGATCCCTGTATACTTCTATCAAGATAGTGCTATATAAAAAAGGTGTAATGAAAATGGAATTAGACAGTTAGACTTCCCTGTGTGCATGGGGGAAGGGGGGAAGCACTGACAAAAAGAGGAAGAATGGAAGGAGGGCAGGATAAAGAGAAGAAGGAAGAGGAACCCTTGGACCTGATCTCGATGGATGACGACCAACTCAAGTGGATCTTGGCGTCATCAGGAATGACGTGTAGTGGAGCACCCTACCAATATAAGATAAACACCAAGAAGAGAGTCGTAGCCGAAAGGGGGGGCTTGGAAAGCGATGAGGAAGAGGTAGGGGATCTTCGAGTTGTGGAGAAGATTGAGGAAATCATGTGCACCATCTATGAGAGGAAAACAAGAGGCCCAAGAATGGGAGGAGAAGACAACCACCCCTTTCATATCAATGTCAGTGTGGAACCCATAAACCCATGTGCGACCAATACACCACAGAGAACANACAGACTAAATGATTTGGAAAATTTCTTGACACAATATGAAGACGGAGTATTAGAGAACCAGAGACTATTAGCACTCGATTTAGCATTAAAAGCTACACCCGCAAGATGGTGGGGTGCGCACAAAGAGACTATCACAGATTTGTACCAATGCAAATGATTACTGCGCATAAGGTTCGGCACAGAACAGATATGGAACAACCGACAAAAATATGATGGACTAGGAATGCCAACTGAACACTTGGAGGCGTGTAAAACACTATGGAAAAGGATGCCACCAGAAGAATGGTCTCGCCACATTAACTTCTTTCAGCAATAGATGATTACTAGTGATGGGTAACCAAATGCATTATTAGAATCTATTTATATTTTGAGTTATATGCATGTGATTCCTAGGAACAAGTAGCTTACTGTAACAGTTCGCAGAACAAGGCCTTAATCAAGAAACCCTTTATCCCCTACTTTGTCCTAGATTGTAAACACCTGAGTCTTACAGTCAACCATATTTAGCTATCTCGGGTGAGACTGCGTAGTACCTTCCGGGTGTTGCATTGCCTTTTGGTTTACCAGGAGGGCCAATAGTTAGAGGCTTTGTTGGAACCCGAATGACATGAACCCTGGTTCAATAAATCAGATCACTTGAGAAGGGAATCGATAAAACCAACAAAGATCAACATCATTCAGAAAGGGTTTTTCAGGAAGGTGATCAGGTTTTTCTTAGGCTCCAACCTTATAAGAAAACATCTCTCAAAG
>JZKD02S0091229.1:981567-1016540 GCA_000966675.3 Picea glauca | reverse complement strand
TTCTGGGCTTCAGAACCGTATCTTTTACAGTGGGTTGTGTCAACATGCTTTGCTCTATTTTTTGGGTTGTGTTTATTGCATTTGACGGCGGGGCCGATAGTTCTGCGCCACCCTCTATGGCTACAGTTGCAGTGATAATGGCAGCCATGGGTATTGCTTTGGGCATGGATTTCGCCATGTCCTTGGCTGCGATGTCTCCCAGGAGGGAAGAATGTTTAGGTGCAGTGATATTCATGTTGTGTCCATGGACGATGCCGTGTTTTTTAGGCCGCGATTGGCGCTGCAATATGTGGGCTGGCTCTGCATTGCTGTCTTTAGCAATGATATATTTGGAGATAATATGCATTTTATCTGGTAGTATGGTGGCAGGAACTCTTGGTATAAAGGCTTTTGGGAAGTGGATATATGGTGCTTTACAAATACTGGTTTGGTTGAAGTGGGGACTGGGCAGTGCGTTTCTTCTTAGAGATATTGACGGAGAATTTTTTGGAAAAACTCCTTCCACGTGGAAATCTCTAACATATTCTTCCGCATTCTTGCTCAATGCTGTCTTGGCTGGAGTTAGGTCCACGTGGGGGCCTTGGCTATGGAAAGGCAATCATCTATGGTCACGAAAATTCCTCCATTAATCGTATGTTTCTTATGGGTGCGATGTGGCCTGTCTAAGCTCGGTGGAATGGTTTTGTTTTGTTGTTTTTGTTTTTGTAAAAAGAAAAAAAAAATGATTTTAACGTTTACGAAGTTAACAATAGTTTATGAGACAGAATGTGCATAATGTAAATAGAAAAGTGTGTTTTGTAGATTATGGAGCTTTGGCTTGACCTTTATATATGCCTTTAATGTTGCTCATAAAATTTAGTTTCACGAAAATGTTTTCCGGAAAGAATATAGAGTTGACCCTGGCCAATGCATTGGAGGCATTTAACAATTTAAAAAAAAAAAATTATGTTTATGTAAATGTCTGATAAGATTATTTTATAGTGTTTAGTTGAGGCTTTCTCCAATTTTAAACTAGTTTTACATATTGTTAAAAGTAAAAGTAGTTTTACATATTGCAAAAAATAAAGGTAGTCATATTAGAAGTTGAAATTGAAAAGTGATATTCAAAAAAAATTATGTTTATATAAATGTTTGATAAGATTATTTTATAGTGTTTAGCTGAGACTTTCTCCAATTTTATGAAAAAAAATAAAAGTAGTTTTACATATTGCAAAAAATAAAGATGGTCATATTAGAAGTTGAAATTGAGAAGTAATATTCAAAAAAAAAAGTTATGTTTATATAAATGTTTAGCTGAGGCTTTTTCCAATTTTAAACTAGTTTTACATATTGAAAAAAATAAAAATAGTTTTACATCCAATTTTAAACTAGTTTTACATATTGAAAAAAAAAAACGCAGTTTTACATATTGCGAAAAATAAAGGTGGTCATATTAGAAGTTGAAATTTAGAAGTTGAAATTGAGAAGTGATATTCAAATACATCAGCCATCAAAGAATATGTTCACTTTTGTACCTCTACCTAACCCATACTTCCTTGTATTCTTACTCAACCTAACACCAAGGTTAGTAATGTTTTGCTTTGTTTTTCTTAAATTTAAAAAATATATTGTTTTTATTAATCTATTTAATATAATTTTCAATACTAACACGATATGAGGCATTAATAATGGTGTGATTGAGTTATATAACATAAATTCAATATCAAATTTGATTATTAAGACAAAAGATCTTTTAGATGAAGATTTAAGGTAATTAATGTGGATGCATCAATATTGGGGGGAAGGATTCTTGTTCCCATTTCCAAGTGTGGATTCTATGATTATCAATTTAAACATTTTCTTCTTGTGTTGGTTTATCTTCTATTTTATGATCGTTCATTTATTAATTTGGAATTATATTTATATTGTTAAGTATGAACATCTAAATTTCGATATTAATGAAAATTTTTAAATCAAAATTTGTGTATTTTTTAAAAAATATTTATGTTCTGTATCTAAGTTAAACTCTTACATTCTAGGATTGCCAAGTTAATCTTCAATCTGAATTTGACAACTTTGGTATAATGGAGGGTAGAATCTACATAAATTCACTTTCCTGTCATTAAGAGAAGTTGAAAAGAGAAGAAAAGGGAAATATAAAAGCTGGGAGGGAGGATAGAATAGAACATAAAGGGAAATTTATGCAAGGGATTATAGGTGAAATATAATGTTAAGGAGAGAGATGAAGTAGAAGAACTGAAAACATATGTTCAGGCCAATTTGAAGAACCTAATTTATTATCAAACTTTGGTGTTATATCTCCTTCTAACTTGGTTTGTTGAAGTAGAGTAATAGATGGTCTTCAAGAGTGTATCATATCTCAAACTACTTCTTTATTTCTCATAATTCCTAGCCCCTTGTATTTCCAAGAGAGGATATCCATTTATTGGGATGTTTTTTTTTTTCTATTGCTATCTTAGGTAGTTGACATGGTTGTTTGGGATCCCAATGCTTTTTCATTATTTGTTTCTTCTTTTCATTTCTCTTTGTTTAGATTACGACTAGATTTCTTCTTTGTTTTCCCTTTGGTATCATCCTCCTCTTATTGTCATTGAAGGATATTTTTCTTAATAATCACTCCACTATGGGAAGGTTGAAGGTGGACAAGAGAGGAAATGGGAAGTCTTGCAGGATATCTTATTTCTCAAGGAGAATTTTGAGAGATCAAAAGGGTTAGACATAGGTATATCCTCATCAAAAGCATCTCTACAAAGAGTCACCCTAGGTGGGGGGGAGGGGGGAGGAGTGGGAGGGTTGTGGAGGAAGGAGGAAGACCTTCATTGGCAAGAGGAGAGTGGCAAGATGGAATAGATAGAGAGGGGGTGGTTTACTACTTATATGGATCCATATTTGATAGGATTACATATCGATTAGGGACTTCAAAAGGAGACTTGTACCTTTAGTTTGAAGCATTGGTTAATAGATTCAAGGAGGCCTTTTTCAAAATATACTAATTCAATTCATATACAAGCACATGAAAACATTCCATATTTGGGCTCATACTTGTTAATAAACTATCCTAGGGTATTTTCTATGGATTATATGGATTCATCATTTCAATGGTGCAAGGGAAGATTCATGAAGCACACCTAGGAAAGGGACCATTAAGGGAAGATCCACACTTGAATAAAAATACAAGGACCAAAAATTGAGGTAAATTACATGGGGGGCCATGAAATAAGGCCCAATTCAAAATATTAAACCTTTTTCCTCCTTCAAATCAAATAGAAATGTGTAAAATCCCTTTCCATAGAAGTAGTAAGAAATATTACCTTTGATTAGAGTGATCCAGTTCTTCTAGATCCATTGATCCATTGCACAAGGTGTTGTGAATAAAACTAATCCTATAGCTAGGGTGAAATATTAATAGATCATATTTGAAGAACAATACAATTCAATCTCTAAAGTAGCCTACAATGATCTTTCCATAGCTACCAGTTAGTTATGAGGGGACCTACCTGGTCCTGATGGCCAGTTGGAGATGGTCTTGAAATTTGGTCTCACTCTAGTCATCCTTGCTCCTATCCAAGTTTGTATACCTGCACATGAGGAAATAGGTAACGTCTTCAAACGTATTGGTAGAAACAAAATTAAACATGTAATAACTACCTTAACCAACTCTATCAGGCAAGTCAAAACCTCATCCAAACAATGAAATGAGATCAAATTATTGAAATTGAGACAAATTTTGGGGGAGAGAAAGAAGAGAGATATTCATTTTGATTATGATAAATAGTGATACATAAGAATATACCTAATATCCTTGCTATCATTGTATGTAACCATCATCTAAAATCCTCCATCCATGGGCCACACAGGACTACTTCAAACTCCAAGACTCTTCTCCATTCAAGTATGAGGAAAGCCGAGAGGTTTTAGTCCTCAAAAAAAGAAAGGGAGATAATACTTAGGGAACAAGGGCTTCCTGAGGAATGAAGGTCATAAAAACCATAGGGGGTCAACTTAATTTGATTTATTTGGGCAAGAATATAACTTCGTTACTGCATGCATGCTTTTATCCATTCCTTCCATTGAGCCTCTTTTTATACTATTTCAAGATGGTTGAGACCATATTCCATGAGTTTTAGAGAGTTACATAAGTAGTTTTCACGCAAAACCTTCTCAAGAGCGCATAATTTTCATGATTTTTATATTTGTTGGTCACTTTTTGAGGTGCACACACCTTTTATGAGGAGAAAGTAAATATACACACTTCTATTGTGAGAAGAAAGCGTGTGTCAATTGCTAAGGAGGATTTTTTGGTAGTGTTCAGAGTGGGCCCAAGCTACAAGGGATATGTATGAAGGGGATGATGGAGAAATAAAGGAATCTAATACATGAGGGTGTCAAAAGGTGCTATAACAAATGCCCCCTAATGTGTGAGGTCAAAAGGGGAGTTGATGGCCAAAATACATTATATCACTATTATTGCACAGTTTGTAGTTTGGGAAAAGCCCAACCCTAACAATAAGTGTGTGACACAACTAGGAATACCTATCTCTATCACCTCAATAGATATCCCCCTCATTTTAGTGAAGGACAAGTCCAACACGAGGGAGGCTTCTTAGGTGACCCTAGGGTGATTGCAAAGGAAAAAACAAGGAGCTTGATGAATACCCCTATCAGTCAAGGTCAAGGATGAGAATGAGGGTTGAGGATAAATTCTTTGGAGATGGTAAATGGTTTCCAAGATTGTGTATGTGCAAAACGATGTTAGACAAAAAAAACAAGACAATATATGATGGTATAAGCCTCAAAACTAGTGGGGAATCAACAAGAAACCATGGTGTCCCAAAATTGTAGTAGTGTGGAAATATATATTAGAAATAAAGAAACTATGATAGTTGCAAATTAAACCATTAAAATCAAATGCGTGATGTTGGAAAATAAACATAGCAATTAGTAGACAATCGTCCAAAGTTTAAACCAAGACTTTGATAGCAAGAGAGTGTTCGACAACACAGGTATTCCAACAGAGGATGAACACCTTCAGTAACCACTCACATAACTAGATCAAATATCAACACACTGATGATTTCACGTGGTAAAACCCCGATGGGGAAACATCCACGACCCCATCCAACATGACCACTTGGAGTAGTTTATTAATGCAAAAGAAAAAGATTACAGAGAGATTTACGAGAGATTTTCTCACAATCGGTCATTGGAAAATGACCCTCAATGCTCTTTAAATAGAGATCATCGACCAATCGGGTGATAAGACACAAATCAATGGTCGTTAATATCAAGGAGAGTATGAACCATCAAATCACTTTATGTTGGGAACATATCGTAACCGTCGGATTTCCTAACTACAAATGCATACTAATGCATAATAAAGAAACACACTTTTACCCAATGACATCTTAGACCAAGTAGATATTAACTAACTCCTAAGTGTCTAAATATCCTAACAGAGAGGGTTGTTAATGAGTGTTATCAACAAAATTTTGTAGCAACCCTATGGCTGTAGCAAAAAATTTCTACAACAACAAGTTCTAGCCACTAAAATCAACAAGTAGTCATCCAAACAATAGTTCTTAAAAAATAGATCAATTACAACAATTGCAAGTGAATTTCAATGGTAGAAAAGTTGTAAAAGAGTAAGAGGAAGTAAGTTTGTTGCATCCCTAATGGTTGTAGCTTAATTTTTATTATAGCAGCTCAATCACATGGAAAATCAAGATGCCCTTAAGGCACAAGATATCTTAAAGCGTGAAAATTTTAAATCCAAACTTGAACAACTCAATATCTCAAAACTCGTGTTTACCAATGCAACAATATTCAATCCCCAATGCAAGATTAGTATCTTATCTATTGGGTAATGGAGTCTCTTGCTTTGAGCTAGGGTTTAACAATGTTCTAGGGGTGTAATCCCTTTTACTCCCTAGAGAAGATAAACCTTAGCAAGGTCTTGCTACAAGGGTGTAAGCCCTTGTACTCCTTGTGTCAATCCTTAATCCCTTTCAATAACAATAGAAATAAATTTCTTGATGGAGGGTGTATGCCCTTATACTCCTCCAAGGGTTTGACAGAATAACCTTGAAATCAAGAAGAAACACACAAAATTGTAGAAATTTCTTATCTAATCCAAGAGATAGCATGCAAAACCCTTACTTATCAAATATATTCCACCAAATTGCCAAGAACAAGCATCCAAGAGAAGTCAATAGCCTTTATTCCACCAATAGACAAACTTTCCATCTATTTTGCAAAAGAGACAAGAGATAGAGAATTTCCCAAGGAGGGAGAAAATTTTAGCTAAGAGTTATGTAATTCTCAAGTCATGATATGTCAAAATGAAAATGAGATGGCCTCTATTTATATGAGGCCATCTAAACCAATTTGTTCACATAAAAATGTCAACAACAAATTAAAAGAGGGTCAACCCCCTTTATTTTCCTTTACAACTTACAAATATAAAAATTATATAAGATAAAACCCTCAAAAGGGTGATGTGCCCTAGAAGGGTGACATTGGGCCTCAATATGCAAATGATTGTTACATGGAAAATATCTCTAAGGCTAGGGGAAAACCACAATAGACGAAACGACACCCAGAAACTAGTTGTAGTCTCAAGTATGCTATATAAATGAAAATTCCAACAAGAGAAGGATAGAAACCTACCTCGTTTGGATGCCCGAAGAATACCATCATTGAGCATGTGACCCAAATATTTATACCCACAACTTATCCTCAACAACCACTATTTGCAAAAATGTGGAAATGATACATAATGTTAGCATATAAATTAGCATAATCCATTAACATACATAACAAATACGCCCATGGAAAGTAATACAAATATTTGCAATATATCAATTGGATGAGAAACAAGACTTTCTATTGATATAATCAACAAAAGTACATAGGTGACAAACTTCTGTAACGACACATATTGGAACCGAGAAACTCAGTCCCTCCAGCTAGGCCTCCACCACTTCAATTCCCCATAAAGGCAATCTCACAAGTAGGAGTCAATGAAGTTATCCATCTCAAGATAGGAAAAGCTTGGGGATAAACATAAGAAGTTCAGACTTCAAGGACAAATGGATGCCAACTCAATTATGAGGTGAAATTTCTCCAGAGTGTCTTTTCTCTCAATGTGATGAATGTCCTCAAGCCTTGTATATGGCTCAATTTATAGTCTTCAAATGGAATTGAAGGGTTGAGTCGGAGCGTTTCCAGTATATGGAAGGTAATGGATTATGGATCTCGTGACATGGCATGGAAAACCGACATATTTTTTTATTTTTTGAGCACCAAACCTGATGTATGCGGGATATAATGGAGCAAACTGCGTATACACAAGTTTTCTAACTGGTAAGTCATGTTTATGGACAAAAATATGTATTTTTAGCTCTGGGGTGAGAAAAAAGGGGGAATTAAGTCTGTAGAGGGAAATGGAAGGCCATCAAAGAAAGATGCATGGAGTGTGGAAAATTTTTCTATAACATATGCCTCCTAATGTGTGAGGTCAAAGGAGTATCTATGATGGTTGAAATACATTATAATTCCCCGAAGTGGAGTAATGAAGACTCAAATGGAAGTAATAGTTACTCATGAGAATATTACAATTCATATTGACTTTGTACACATGGCTACCAATCTGAATTACACTACAGAACCATGTGGAGTTTGTTCATGGCCATGGAAAGGAAGTACAAAGTGGGGAAAAAATGACATAGGTTGTCATAGTCATGAACAAGAAATAGTTGAGTCCAGTCTCAAAGTCAACCGAAGATATCTGTATGCAATGGAGTACAATCTGATCTTCCATGATCACTGAAGTCATATAGGTATTGGTTCGATGAAAGACAACAAGAGATATGGGGGTTGCTACTGTAAGCTGGAGGTCTTCTACACTATCTTCCAAAGGTGAAAGTCTACATTATGTGAATATAGGAGTTGAAATCGAACACAATGAGACTTCATTTGATTATCGCTCATTAAGGTATACAGTTAACAAATGTGAGACAACCCATCGATAATGAAATTAGGTGTCAAGGAATCGAGTACATTCAACAAGTGTGAATAAGGGTGTTGAGGTCGAACACTTGAAGAATCCATCAATCAGGAGACATTGATGTATTCCCAACTATCGATGGTGGGAGAAACTACCACTAATGACTGCAAGCCTCTAGGTACTCATAAGACTCTAGATCTTGATTCTAGAATAGATGAGATGAAGTCTATGGAAGGAAACCCACTGAAAAGAGATAATTAAGGAATCTTTCATCATCCAACATGAGGAACAAGACAATAGCTTGACGATTAGGAGGATTATAGAAGAATAGGATGTTCACAAACCAACGATCATGTGCGTCTCTCGCATGCACCAAATGCAAGTAGTACATGAAAGATACCCTATGAATATCAACTAATAATTAAAAATGTCGACAAAGGAGAGAAAACCACAAATAGGGCTAATGGAATATAAGACACTACATGAATCGCAATGTGTGAATAGATTTCTTGCCGTTGAATAGAAGGGAAAACCCCTAGTTAGGTACTAATGAGGAGATGTTAGCTATTGGGTTCAAGGTTACCTACCAATGATGAAAGTATGCCTAGGATGCAAGGTAGGACAACAACTTCATGTGATTATGGGATTCACTAAGGGTATGACCGACATGCAAATTCAAGATTTTTGAGGAATGGTCGACATGGGCTTATAATTTCTTTGACAAAAGTTTGTGACATAGAAGACATCAACAAACTCTCCATAGGGATTGGAAGAATAAACGGTTGGAGGAGTAGACTCTAAGTAACGAGCTCAGCTTCCCAAGGTCATGCTAAACCCAAACCTTGGATGAAATGGACTCAAGATTTTGTGTTATGTTCAAAGGAAGCACGAATGCTACCGATAGGAGATAATATTCTTTTCTTGCCCATATTTTTTTTTGTTTTTTTATAGTAAAAGAAATGTTACGATACAGGAGAGGAAACGAGTGTCGCAAATAAGAAACTAGTTTGAAGCAATGGAACATACCTATTCTCAATGCAAGGAAATACATGTGGGGCATAGACACTCAGGGGGATGTTTCCTCTACAGGTAAAGGGTGTCAAGCTGCAAAGGATATACAAAAGGCACTACTTGGCTAATGTTGAGAATTGTTGGTGCAAGAGGCTTATAACGAGAAATAAGGAGCCCACATTAGGCTCAACAATGCAAGCAGGATAATGGAATGCGATTACAAATTAACTCGAAAAGTGTCCTTTTTCATAGATGTTAGTCCCCTAGGACCAAAAAAGTATAAAATAATACACAGGAGAACTCTTCTAGCCAATGGTGACTAGAGTGTTCCTTTTTATTAAGTAGTATACTTGGTTCGGAAAAGGGTTAAACTTATACCAAAATAGACATCCTTTCAAATCCATTTAACAAGTGTGAAAGAGACAAGTTCACTCGAAAATCTTTTCATTTTTTCGGGAGTCGTAAAAGAGATTAACCAAGACTTGGTTGGAGTTCCATAGGTAGTGGTCAGAATGATATTGATTAAGAAAATGGGGTTCGACCAAAAAATTCATTTTGGGAATATAAGGAACTCTTGGTCATATGGAGCAACTTCTGCATGGACACCAAATGACAAAAGTGTTCTAACTAGGTCACCCATGTTTGGTAAGTTACTACCACTTAATAACGACACTTCTAGTAGCAGTGAGAAGGTTTCATGTCGCTAAGAAATGGGTTTGTACCTAGGGCATGTAAATCACGGTCATAGGACGATGCAAAATGAAAAGCGAGGTGAGAACCTATCCTATATGTCGATGATGGAATATACCCACTGGGGACACAAACGAGCATTGTGACACTAGAAATCCATAAAAAACCCTAGACAAAACCACTTCAAACTGGGTCTTTCACTGTGTTATTAGTCCATAAGGTCAAAAATAGAAAAGATAGGGTAAAATTATATAAAGTGGGTAAAAAATTTCTATTAATAGTAAAAAATAAGAATTTTTTACCATACCATTTGAGTTTTTCACCCACATATTGCTTCTGAGGCCATTTTACCCACGATATTCTAGTGACTATTGCGGGAGCTATGGTCAGAAGAATCAGAAACCATCTAGACCAAGTAAGTGACTATCCCATTCTCTTTCCATTACAATGGTTTAAATTTTAGTTTTTGTGCCCAATGTTTTAGTATTATAGGTCGTAAGTTAGAAAATAGGGTGTACGTGGGCTATAGTTCATCAGGTCGCGTACACAACCTCATGTATGCAAGAAAAACAAAGTATTCTCATGTATATGAAGCACTATACACGACTATCATTAGGGTAACCCACGTATATCTCCTCAAACAAGTTTTTTAAAAGAATTAACTCAAAAATTTGTATTTCCTTTGCAGGATGGTGATTGATTGGAGGGAAAGGGAGCATGAGGAGGTTGATGTAGTAGTAGAAAGAGATGTGAGGGCTCAACAAGATTTTAAAATATGTGGGCTCTATAAATTTTTGGCCATAAAAGGATTGAGGGATCAAGTGAGGTTGCTCCATATACTGATAAACTATTGGGATCCAGAGACTGAGGCCTTCAATTTCGATAGGAAACCATTGAGGATTGAAGTGGACGATATATACTTCATCAAAGGATTGTCTCACTGAGGTGATATGGTGAATCTCAAGGCCCAAGGGGCTGGAGGTGGGAGGACTATGGAGGAGTACATCGCCACCCACTATGTTGTGGGCACAGAGAAAGTAGGGAGCCAAATCCCTATCAGGGCTATTGAGAACCTGAGTCTAAATATCATCATATTGGTACTCACAAGGATATCAAGGTTGACCTCATTGTAACAAGCATTGAGGCCACTCATGTTTGAGACCCACAGTTTATGATTGGCGCACCTCACTATTGGCCAACATGAAGAGCCAGTTGACGGATTGGAAACTCGATAGAATGAAACTTTGGGTTTGCATCCATACTATGTAGTTTTTTCTTTGAGAGGGTTCTATATTTTGGCTCTAAGTTAGAGATTACTCCACATGAACTTCACAATCCAACCATGTCATGGTGGACGGAGGTGATGAGGCGGTTGGGAGGTGGTAAGTTTTCAATGCCCTACAACGATGAGTTCTTTCACTGGTGGTGCCAACAAGTCATAGCCATCGATGAATACCCCTATGGAGGGATTGACTATCAAGGGCACCATGACATGCCATTACCACTAGGATATTCCTTTGGAGAGATCAATGAAAAATGATTTTTATATATTTCATTTTTTTTGTTTTTCAATTTGATAAATGCAAACAAAAAATGCAAATAAAAAACTATGAATCCAAAAAGATGACCAGACCTAATGCAAAAGATGCATTTGTGAGGGTTCAAGGGAATGTGATAATAGTTACATATCCCAAATAATAGTTGAATGTGAGTCAAGTAATATACCCTCTTGCGAGAGTGACCAGCGAGATTGTCTAAATAAGCTTCGATGATATGCTTAAGATCATGAAACGCAAATATCATGACATGTTGAAAGGTTGCTCTGGTGTTTTTTAGAACGAAAGGAATTTTTTGGTATGCAAAGTTACCCCAAGGACAAATAAACATCATATTGTGTTGATTCTTGGGTTTGATTTGAATTTGATTATAACCTGAAAATCTGTCCATCAAGGAAAATACTTCACTTCCCACACACTCGTCAATAATCTGGTCAATAAAAGGAATGGGGAAGTTATCTTCAAGACATGCTTTGTTCAGGTCCCTAAAATCCATACATACGTGGATGGTTCCTTGCTTCTTATATAAAGGAATAGGGTTTGACACCCAATCGGTCAAGTGAATCGGGTAGATGAACCCAACATTGAGAAACTTCTCTATGTTTTCCTTAATAGTCAAGGCCTTCCTAGGATTAACAACTATAAGATGTTTTCGAACAGGTTTAGTATTCAAATAAGTTTTAATTTCATGTTTGAAAATGATGGGGTCGATCCCCGACATCTCTTAGTACAACCAAGAAAATACATCTTAGAATTCCTTGAAGTGATCGGTGTAGATATGAATTTCCTCAGGCAAACAATTTGCACCAATACATACGTTTTCAATTTTACCAAGGGTTCAAGAGATGTCGATCACGATGGTAGAAGAAATGTTATCCATGTTCCCTTTGGCATAAATACCATGCGTATCTAATGGAACCATGATGTGACCAACCATCTCACTCAGGGTGGACCTAAACTCATCTTGTTCAATCCTCACAAGCTCTAGGAGAAAATATGATTGATGATGCATATCGTCCCAAGGCCCATCAGGACCAGACATGGCCTATAATATGGATTCATCCAAGGGTAAAGTATATTCAATGAAATCATGTGAACAAGATGATTGGATGATCCATATAGGCTCTAAGATGGGATCCACCTCATCCATTTGTGAGGAGGAAGGATCTGGATCAGCAGTAGCTTCTTGAATAGCCTGATACACAACTTATATTGCAGACAATGGCATCACCATATCGATGTGCAAATGACCTTCATATGACATAGTCGATGAAGGTAGGGTCCAAGGGTCATTGAAATATGAAGTATGGAAAGTAATGGAACTCATCGACGATGAAGACTCACCGTAGATGGCATTAATGTAAGAAATTGGTGTTGCGAAATCAAAAGTACCCATCAAGGAGGAATACATCCTGACACCAACATTCTCAATTTCCTGTTGAGATTTATCAATAACAGGGACCATAGGCCCCACTGATATAGAAGGACCAGGATGTGCAAAGGATAATTGGTCGTTTGTCACAATATTTCCTTCGTGAGTAAATAATAGAACGTGGAAAACCGATGATGCACTGGTTGTCATAGCATAATTCCAATCATGCCCTAATAAAATATTGTAGCCAAGAGGTGCATCAACCACCTTGACCTCGACCTCCACAGTATTTCCACTTAATTGGACTGGGAAAGTGGGAAGGATACTGTGGGGTCTTAAATAATGTCTGTTGTAGTAAAATCTGCCTGCGGATAGGTAGATTGCCTCAAAGAGCTAGACCCTACTCTAAGACAGAAAGTGCTTAACGTGGACACTGACTTCCTTTCAAATCCATACAAACTAATACATGAGAAGGAATGAGAATAGCAGTACCTCTTTATTGACGTTTTTCCCTGCACGCTCCGAACTGAGCTCCAAACTCTCGCTCCTCGCTGAGTCCTGTAGACAAACAAAGTACAACCACTTCCTACTCTATTGATATTAGCTTGAAAATAGATCTATTTATCAATGATAATTTCATGTAAGATCAGACACAAACTAGAAAGAAATAGGCCAAGCATGTCATATTAATGAGAATAACGACAACAATACTTACAATTGTAGATGCGAATGCGACAGCTTCATCAAGTCCCCTTTGTCTAACTCTTGCTCGAAAGATCCACAACCTGGATGATAACAGCTTCACTGATCACTCTCCTTTGACTGACTGTATGTTTCCTATGAGATCATAGGTTTCATGCTAGCAATTCTTCCCCTTTTTCACCATCATAGAGCCTGCTTATATAGGTTAAGAGAAGCTTAACCTCTTGAGTTATATTTAGAACAAGTTGAGGAATTCCCTCCTTGGATCAGGGATCTTCTGATGGAACCAAGAATTTGAATGCAACTACCTTCTAAACTTGAGAGATCCTCCCCTTATTCTCCTCAACGGGCCAACTACTACCTCAGATTAGACAACGCTCCCTCAAAAGGGGCATCAAATCGCTATAGCGCTCCCTAGGAAGCTTAAGGGGGGTGCCAGCGCTCCAAGGATGGATAATGCTCCTTTTGAGGGGTAAATGAGCGTTATAACACTTCCTGAGGCCTTATAGGGGAGCTCCAGTGCTCCTAAGGCTGATGTAGGGGAGCGCTCACCCTCAAAACCTTTGTTTAAGAGCTCTTCTCAGGTGATAAAAGTTCCTTGACTTCAGTTAATCATTTTTCCTCCTCCAAATCAAGTGTATGAGATGTCTTAAGTGCCTCCTTAGTGTCGTTGTTATGGCAGTATGCTTGAATAATATTTGCGACACTTGTGAACAACTTGCGACACTTGCGAAAGTTGTAAGGAACACGTGACACTTACGACACTTATCGAAGTGAGCAATATTGAGGTGTAACAGATTGCCCCCCAAAGTATGAAGTTAGAAGATGCGAACTGATAACTGAAATGATTTGTATATGCTCAAGCAAGGGTATAGACTCGGGAGAACCTAACGGAAGATGCACAAAAACATCCAACAAATATCATGACATATTTCAAAACCCAAGGCAGGCATACCTATGCTTGGGTGATCAAGACTTGTAAGATATGGCCGCCATAAAATACACTGCGGATCCATAATTGTATTGATGAGAAGGTATAGCCACCGAAGATACAATGTGGATCTATACTCTGATGACTCGAATTGATCGTAGCCACGAAGAATACACAGTGGATCTATGGGATGACAAGACATAGCCACGACCAATACAAAGTGGATCTATGTAACAGTGTATGTGTCATTTGTCTAATAGAAACTCCTTCGCAACTTGGGAAAAGCATATATCAAAGTGATTACTCAACCCAAGGTCTTCTTACCGATCCCAATGCGGTACGATTCTAACCATGTGAATAGATGTCCTGATGTCGAACATGGCAGAAACCACTTGATTACCAGTCAATGGTGTGAACCGTTAACAAGTGCGAGGGAGATCACCATTAATGTCAATGATTCCCAAGGTACCCTAGTACATTCCAACAAATGTGAATAGATGAGCTGAGGTCGAACATCCGTAGAATCATTAGATCAAAGGTCAATGATGTAAACCTACTGACGAATGTGAGGAGGCCTGTCATTGAGGCATGTAGGTCCCAAAGTACTAACTGGTTTCTAAGCCTGATTCCCGGATAATGTGTTGAAGTCGATAGGAATAGACTCGTCGAGGGAGAGCCTTGATGTATCCCCCATCAACGACATGAAATGGATATGGAGATGTAATTGGTAGATCAAATGGACATGGACTGACACAGGTTTTGAGGCAAGATATTTGGGATGGATGACTCTAGAGGCGGATATTTCCCGTGAACACTGAGGCACAACAGCAAAACATGACCTGGACCAAAACTATGTAGCGGATACTATGACTTGCATCGGGTGACCCAAAGGAGTGAAAGGAACTCAAAGGATTGGCTCAGTGCAGAGGTTCAGCGGGTTATGATGCGTGTGAATGACAAAGTGCCATGTTCAAGGGCGACTCTAAGAATTGCTGGATAATGTTCTCAAGAGACTACTTGACTTGCTCCTTTCAATTTTTTCCCCCATCTAGATGGACGAGTACCTCTTTTTTATTTAATGAGCTCGAGGAGGATAGCACATGCTCCATATAACTCACCTTTAGTAAGTTCCTCTTCCTTTGTTTAACGAACTGGAAGAAGTAAGGGTTCGATCCCATATGGGTGTGTCGATGTATGTTTTAACAAGTCCAAAGACAGGAAACTTGAAGGTTTTTTGGGATTATAGAGTTTGTAAAAACACTTAAAAGAGAACTCTCTCAGTTCCTTTTTCGTACAGTAGTCTAATGAGACCAAAAAAGAGATAAACTATCGCTCGAAAGACGCCCTTTCTGACCTTTTAACGAGTGTGAAAGGAAGCAAGGTCACTCGACAATCTTTTCATATTTAGAGAGTCTGAAAAGGGTTTAAAGATGACTCCGAGGCAGTTCCTTTTTTGTGTGTTCGTGTATTTGTACGTGTCAGAAAAAGAGATAAAAGTTTACCCGGTTGCATTCTCATGTTTTCGAGCTTGAGAACGAACTAAGACTATGCTCATAAGCACGACAAGGTAAATAATCTGTCAGGACTGCCAGGAAACCTGCGATGCCAAAACTACAAACCAGGGGTTTAGTGAAGCCATTACATTGTTAGAGAAACCCATAAATGACTATACCTTATAAAAAATGGAAAGTTATAAATAACAATACAATGAAAATTCCATTTACCATTTCATTTTTCACAAGGATTTTGGAGTAGTGGAGATTCTCATTTTGAGGTGGATCTTGTTTTGTTTGCTGCCAGAGCTACGGTTGACCGTTTCACTTGCCGTTTGGACTAGGTAGATCTTCATCTCTCCTTATTTCAATTGCATGGTTTAATATTTATTTTCATAGCATCATTTATTAAATACGGAGCCCTAAGTTGCCCCAAATAGACCAAATCGGCCTCTTTGAAAAATGATGGAAAAAGGGGATTCCTTTTGCAAAAAAGTTCTAGAAGAGGATGGCTAAGATGCCAACGCCTCAATATTTAATTGGATGGGTCATTTTTTGGCAAGGAATCCATGAGAAAACCCCCACGTATGCCCAAGAAGCCATAAAGAAACCGTTTTCCTTTAAAAACGTTTCATTGTTATATGATGGATGTTAAATGGCTAAGAGAGGGCGTGGTGATTGTAAAAGAGAGTGTGGTCACTTTAAATGATGTGGGCATTTAGATTTCATATTTTAAATTGATTTTAAAAATTGCCAAAATTGCCAAAACATTGAAATAATGAACTTTTTTATTCTTTTGTTTTGTAGGTAACTTCGGCGACCATGATCAAGTGGAAAGAAAGAGAACATGAGATGGATGACTTAGCTGCCTTGCGGAGTCCCCACATATGGGCCACATTACGAGCTTGTGGTTTAATAAAATTCTTCTAGTTGCAAAAAATGAAGAAAGAGATTTTATTGCTTGAGCATATGATTGGCCTATGGGATGTTGCAGAACAAGGATTCCAGATTGGCAAACAAATTCTAACCATCGAGTTAGAAGACATGTACTTCTTGACTGGCCTCTCGAAAAGAGGGGTCCCCATATATTTTTCCGGGCAGAGGGTGCTACCTGAGCAAGTGGACGTGTATCTGGCACGCCACTGTATCCCAGGAGCAAGACTGGTAGGGGGTAGAATCCCTATCAAGGATATCCGAGAGCTACCCCTCCGGTCTATATTGTTTTCCATCATGAGCGTGATGGGTAGTACTAGGGCACATCTGGCATCAAGATCGCAGGTGGCTTATGGTGTTCAGTGTTTGGAACCAACACTGTTCAACTGGAGTGCAGGGTTCCTTCGAAATGTGAAGGAACAGATTTCACGGTGTCGGACGGGACAGAAACAGTTTGGTTATGGCTCTTTTCTGGTCTCATTTTTCCTGGAGCGCATCCCCCAGATGCAGCCTCAGATAGCACTGGCGGTGCGACCAGTGGATGAACAAAGGATGGAGAGGTTGACCAGCCTGTCTCCGAGACTAGTAGCGGAGTCAGAGTTCCGTTTCACTGGCGATTTCTTTTCCTGGCTGAGACGACAGTATCTCTGGATAGAGGACTTCCCATATGCTGAGGTAGATTTCCGCGGGAGCATGGATTTGATTTTACCCACGGGGGAAGACTGGGATGTGTCAGGTAAGAGACTGAGCCATACCTTGTCTAGCTTTTGTTTTTTGAGTTTTTGTTGTATATATATTTTTTGGGGTATGTAGAAGAGTTTTTTAACAGATGTATTGTTTTCACCATGCAGACAAGGGAGCAATGTGCCCAACCGATATACCGATACCAGGATGTCGTGGGGGCGTCCCGGTTGCAGTAGATCTGGTAGTACCAGTGATAGGTCTCCGAGAGGTTGAAAGAAACCTCCAAGGCCTCATGATGGGCATTCCTCCTCTACGGAGGGGAGAAGTGCCTTTACATCTGCAGAGGCACACTGTGGGAGTACCAGAGAATATCAATTCTCTATTGAGGCGTGTAGTGCAAGCGGTGATGTGTTACTCGTAGCACAATGTAGTGCGGGGAGATTAGAGTCTCTCTAGTGATCGTTTTTTGTATGTCTTGTCAGGCGATGTTGTAGGTGTTTAGAGACCCGACATTTTTCTCTTCTACATGCTTTTTGATGTAATCCAAACATTCCAGTCATGCCATATATATATATATATATATATATATATATATATATATACAGTTTCGAGTTTTTACAGTGCCAATGATTTGTACATGATGATGTCTTGTGATGTGTTTTAATTTACATGTAATGTTCAATTTTGCTTTCCTTAAATCTTATATGTGGGTGAGATACCAATCCATGATGTAATTAGCTAACGAATCCGAAACACTATTAAGTTCTCTTGGAATGTGTCTATATTCAATGTAATCGAACATTTGTTCAAGACGACGAACTTGTAGGTGGAGACGTAGCAGGATAGGACTACGGATAGCGTAGATATGGTTGAGTTGATAGACCATGATTTGGGAGTCTAAGTAAACAATGATACGAGAGATACCTAGGGAGGAGGCTTGGGTCAACAGCCAATGAAAGCATGATATTCTACCATGTTGTTGGTTGCTGGTCCTAAGCAGATACCTCCTGAACTCACCACCTCGTCAAATTGGTAAATAACCCATGCTGTCGAAGAAATGTTCTGGGTATGTCGACTAGCGCCATCTGCAAACCCAAAAAAGATAGGAAAGGAAGACGTCATCTGTGCATGAAGACACAAGCACAGTCATGAGTGGCAATGGTAAAGGCTCGAGCACACGAAAGAAATAGAAACACCAAACTAAAATACAATAATGTACAAAGTACAGATGCTAGGTGATCTAGGCATAGTACTTTTTAAGGTAAAGCCCGTTTCGGGGCTCTCCCAGGGAAATTCCATCATGATATACTAATTCGTAGGCGCGTCTATGTAGGACATGCTTCACGATGTAAGGATCGTGCCATAGAGGTTCTAACTTTCCTGTCCCTAATTTATTGTGAGCTTGGTCATAAATGAGGAATAAGTCTCCTTCTGCAAAAGTCCGAGGGTGGATGGATTTGTCGTATTGACTCTTAATTTGTTTCTGATGTGGCTCATTAATGAGAGCAACATCATGAAATGTTTCATCCAGCTTGGATAGATACAAGAATTGTTCTTCTTCAGCAAAAGTATGGGGCAGGAGTTCTACTTTCAGTTTGAATGATGGAATCTCACACTCGATTGGTAGAACCGCTTCAATGCCATACACCAACTGGAAAGGTGTGAGTCCAGTTGAGGTTTTCACAGAGGTGCGATAAGCCTAGAGAGCGGAGAAAAGTTGTAGATGCCACGATGTCTTGTTTTCCCCTACCATGCATTGGATCATGGTTTTCAGGACTTTGTTGATGGCTTCAACTTGTCCATTGACCTGAGGGTAGTAAGGAGATGAGTTTTCATGGCGAAAACCCAATTTGACATGTAACTCGCTCATCATCTGGTTCTTGAAGTGTGCACCATGATCAGTGAAAATGGCACATGGTACACCAAAATGAGTTATGATATGGTTGAAAAGAAACAGAGCTACAGTACGACCATCGTTTAGGAAGGTAGGCATAGCCTCAGCCCATTTGGTGAAGTAGTCGACGACGACGATGATATAACCGTGCCCCTCGGTTGAGGTAGGCTTACACTGCATGAAATCGATGCCCCACTTGGAAAAGGGGCCGATGGCGATAATGGGGTGCAACGCAGTAGGGTGGGTGCATGCCTTCTTGTTAAAGACTTGGCAGGGTGGTCATTTTTTGACGGCATTGATGAAATCTTTGAAAATCGAGGGCCAAAAGTAGCCAGCACGTAAGATTTTTTGGGCCGTGGCTAGTCTAGAAAGGTGACCACCACAGGTGCCAAGGTGAAAATTGTTCAAAACACGTTCAGCCTCCTCATGAATCAGACATCTTCGAAGGATGGTGCCAATACCACGGCGATACAAGGTGTCACCGATGATGAGATAACGACGAGAGTGGTGACGAATGCATCGACGCTCTTTGCGAGAAATGTTGGGCTGAAAACATTGGGTTTGAAGGTAGAGGAGAATGTCTCCGTACCAAGGATCATAGGTGTTGATGAGGAAGAGAGATTCATCGGGGAGAGAATCTCTAGGTTCAATGTTTTCATCGGCATGAGGGAGAGCACAGATAAGCTTTGCAAACACTAGGGATTTGGCCTTCATAAATTCAAGATCGAATTACTGAAGAATAACGATCCATTTAGAATATTTGCCCCCAAGTACTTGAAGTGTCAAGACGTGGCATATGGGGTTGGAGTCCGCGATCACCGTGGTGGTGCGTAATAAGATGTAATGACAGAATCTCTGGACAACGATGACGGTTGCCAGAGCTAGTTTCTCGACATGTGAATATCGGAGTTTGGGTCCAGATAGACTCTTGCTCAGGTAATAAATCACATGTTCTTCGTCATTGGGGTCCTCTTGAACTAACACCATCGCAATAGTGGAAGTGGAGGCGGCCAAGTAAAGGATATAGTCCTTTGTATACTTTGGAGGGTGTAACAAAGGTGCGTGGATCAAAGCGTTCTTGAGAGCATCAAACGACCATTGGGCGGTGTCATCCCAGATGAAAGGGGTGTTCTTTTGCAGTAACCGCATGAATCCTTTAGTTATCTCGGCGTAGTTGCAGATGAAACGACGAAGGAAGTTTGCTTTGCCTTGCAAACTTTGGAGTTGGGTTAAATTGGTAGGTGGGGGTAAGGCTAGAATGGCCTTAATCTTTAAGGGATCCACCCTGATCCCATCTTTGGAGACAATGAAACCAAGGAGTCGACCAGATTCGATAGCAAAAATGCACTTGTGTGGGTTCAAGCGAATACGGTAGAATCGACATCGAAGAAAAATCGCTCGTAAGTGTTCAATGTGATCGGATCGATTGGATGAGTGGGTGGGTAAATCATCGAGGTAAGGCTCTGCGATATGCTTGATATCATGGAAAGCGTACGACATGGCCCGCTGGAAGTAGCACTAGCATTTTTGAGGCCAAATGGTAACTTTCGATAGGCGAAAATCCCCCATGGGCAGACAAAGGTTGTTTTATGTTGATCAGTAGGTAAGATTTCAATCTGGTTATACCCAGAAAATCCATCCATGAAAGAGAAGGTTACGCTCCCTATTCAATTATCGATGATTTGGTCGATGAAGGGCATAGGGTAGTTTTTCTTCGGACAAGCTTTGTTGAGATATCAATAGTCAACACAAACACAGATGGTCCCTTGTTTTTTGGCAACTGGAACAAGGTTGGAGACCCATTCTGTCAAAGGGACGAGGTAGATAAAGCCAGATTTTAGAAGTTTTTCAACTTCTGCCTTTATAGCTGCGATTTTCTTGGGATGAATCGGGTGAAGCTTTTGTTGAACAGGTTTTGCATAAAGGTAGGTTTTGATTTTGTGTATGATGATGGAAGGGTCGATCCCTGGCATTTCCTCGTAGCTCCATGTGAAAACATCGCGAAATTCCTTAAACAAAGCGGTGTAAGAGACCACTTCCTCGGGTGTGCAATTAGCACCAAGGTTAATGTTTTCCACGACACCTTCTTTGATCGAAATGTCAATAACGATCGTAGTAGAGATGTTACCCATGTTCCCCTCAGAAAGAGTATCTTGTGTGAGGATAGGATATTGTGGAGCATCGGTAACATCGGGAGGGAAGACAGAGTGTATGTCTTGATGAATTTCTTCCAAAGGTGGAAGAAAAGAGGATCGATGATGGTTATCATCCCAAGGCAGGTCGTCAATGCTAAGAATTTCCATAATAGATTCATTAGAAGGAAAAATTTGGGAAATGTAATCGACGACAGACGACAGGGAATCCAACCATGAGGGCACCGAGTAGGAATTCGGTGCCAATAAATGTGAATTGTTCGAAGAGGGAGAGGCAGATTGAATAGATATGTATGTGGCCTCGGATGGGCTAAGTGGCATAGTTTCACCAAGCCCATCGAATTCCAGAGGACTAGGTACAATCCAAGGGTCAGATGATTCCAAGGATTGATAAGGCATAGTCGAGATCATATTGATGGGAGAAATATGATGTGCGGTAGGTGGAAGTGGTGTAGGGAAAGTACCCACAAGGCTAGAATCTTTCAATAAACCAACACAAACACTTTCATACGTAACTGGGTGGTCTCCCAAAAAGGGAATGTTGTTGGTGGTAGAGATGCGAGCGTCGGGTGTGCAGAAATCAAGTTGATCAATAGTGACAATTTTTCCTTGATGGGGGAATTGTAGACATCGAAACATTGACGAGGCGATGGCAGTCATAGCATAGAACCAACTTCTTTCGAGTAGTAGGTTGTAATCGAGGGGAGCATCGACCACCTCGACATCAACGGTAACAGTTTTGCCGCCCAACTGAACGGCTAAGGATTTTAATACTCCGTGAGGATGAAAACCTCGTCCATCGAAATCGCATAACATCGTAGGGGATTTGTTAAGGGCAGGTGATTTTAAGCCTTTCCAACAAGCTAAGGACATGACACAAGTGGAGGCTCCCTCATTTAAGATAGTTCAGTGGATTTGTTGATTGTGAACAACAACATCGATTTGAAAAGCTAACTGGTGGGAGAGTCGCGGTTGATGATCGTCTAGATTAAATGTGAGGTTGTTTGATGACTCAGGATCAAAAGCATCGATAGTAGCTAAGAGAATTCTATGTTGGCTGGGACAGTGTTGTAGAACTTCCAAGGCGGACATAGCACACGGTGCTTGGGCCAAATCTTCTACAATGTTGTAGTTTTGGGCAGCCCGTGAATTAGGATTGAAGGTAGATTTTCAGATGGTGCTTTTAGGAGGGCGTAATATGGAGTTAAATGAATGTTTCTCAATCTAAAGCGGCCCAAATGGAGGGCTAGCAGAGGGAGGACTAACGGAAGATGGTAACGGGTCCAATGCAGAACCATTAGTAGTCTTCAGTTTATCAAGTTTAACTGGTGTGTCATATGTCACAGAGTGAGTGGTCAGATTAACCCCGTTAAACATGTAAATGTGGGAACTTGTCAAGGCCTCATCATGGGATTGGTTGGAACTGCCCCCTGCGGTGGGGGTTTGAGCAACCAAAGATTGTTGTTGTCGAAAAGGCTGAGTAAGCACAACGGGTTGTGAATTTCCCTTGAAAAGTTTGGCCACTTCATCACGATGTGGACAGTCTCGAGTGTAGTGATCGTCACCACAAATGAGACATGGGAATTTCAGTTTTCGTTGTGGTTGTTTTCTGGCAGCAGGGGTTTGTGGTTGATTTTTTGGTTGTTCGTTGTTATTGTTTTTCTTTGGTTTATTTCTTGATTTCTTCTTTCCCCTAGGTTGTTGTGAAGGGGTTGATTGGACTACATTCACCTTAGAGACCTGAGTCTGAGGGGGGTTAGAAGAGGGTGCAGTCGGGCTAGGAGCAGCCGTCGAAGCGGACCACTGAATTGTTCCAGTCGACTGGGTAGTAGATTGGGTTTTGACGGAGCCAATAACTCCATCCGTGTGGGAAGCAGATGATGGTTTGGATGGATTGTTAATGGCATGGGTAGCATTCGGTATCATCTCATACAGAGTACCGGATTATGAATAGACTAAGTCTAAGTATTGATCTCGGGCAATGGCTTCTTCCTCGGTGACTACACCACCCATGACAACATCACGAGCAATCTAGGGTAACAATGATTTAGTGAACCATTCCGCTAACAATTGGTTGGGAATGACCGCTTTGATTAGCCTTGGTCGTCGTCTCCATTCATGAATATGATCGGAGATATGTACGGAAGTTGTTTGATGAAGGGAGGTTAATAGTTCAGTACCCGTCTCGTATCGAATGGGCAGTTGGAAGTGTGTGAGGAAAGACATGGCAAGGGAGTTGAAATCGTGAAAAGATGTGCGTGGTAGTTCAATATACCATTTCACCGTGGAACTCGTAAGCATTCATTGGAAAAGACACAAACGTATAGAATCGTCCATGAGTGAGTTGGATGAACACCACAAATGGAAAGTCATCACATGGTTGTTTGGGTCTTCTCCGGACTTTCCATTGAATTTTGGGATATCAGAAGGAAGTTTAGCTGGAATAGCTGGCCAAACTGGAGAATGATAAATAGGATCATTCATTAACCGAGACAAGTCTGGAAGGTCTAGGGTAGCTAGAAAAGGTAGTTGTCTGTTAACCTGTGGGTAATGCTGGTGTGGCATAGGGACACCAGTAGGGCCAATCACTGGGTTATGCGGATAATTATAACTAGTGGGCCCTCTTGTATGAGGTTGATGTTGACCAGAGTACACAAGATTTGAGGCGTTTTGAGAAGAATGTGTGAGCGGAGGATAACCGTATGGGTTTTGAGGGTTATAGGCTGGGTTTGGAATTTGTACATAAAGAGGTTGTTCCAAAGTCTGAGAATTGTGACCTACCGAGAACCGCGGGTTTCCTGGAAAAGGGACGTTCCACGGATTGGGTGTGGCAGACGCATTTTGTCCATATGGTTGATGGTAGACTCCGGATTGAGGCTGCCCCCCGAATGGAGTTTGTCCTCCGGTGGGAGGATTCCCCCCAACTTGAGGGAGAGTTCCCGGAATTTGAGAACCAGACGTAAATGACTGATTGGTGCCGTCGAGCAGATTATGACCACCAAGACTGGTCCCTCTGGGTTGTTGGATAGGTATAGAACTTCCCGGCATAACTTGGGTAGTAGTGGCATTGGTAAAGTTTAGGGCTCTGTACCCAAAAGGGATCGTAGGCCTTGGTGTTACAGGTGTGCCAATCACAGCTTGGTTGACCACTGCATTACCGGTGGGAATAGTTGGAATGTGAGGGATCATTGTAGAATGGGCCATCTAGAGGGGAAGAGTGGACCTTGGGCCAATGGACGGTATGTTCAGATCAACGGACGATGTGGTCGTAAAAACGGTAGTACCGGTAAAGTGGTTTAGAGGTATGGTGTAGGAGATGGGTGCGTCGGCACCTTCCCCTGTTCCATAAAGATCTCACACCATGCGCGGTGGACTCCAAACAATGTCTATGGTCCAAAAGGGGTCATCGGCTAAAGGGTTTGGATGGGACCCAGTCGGAATGTCAGAAGGATTGATGACGGCAAATTCACCAGTCGAATTCAGTTGGAGGACATGTCGTTCATATCCCTCCGGAATGCGGAAAGCTTCCGGAGACTCTGAAACAATTTGAAAATTCTCTAAAGGAGTAGGAACTTCTTCCTGGGAAGTTGTAGTGTCTTGAACCTCGCTCTGTTGAGGATATTCCTCCGTAGAATGAGGGGATAAAGGGGTGTTTCCTTTCATATTTTCTGGAGGAAGTCCCTGTAGCCTCCGCGAATGGTGTGGAGGGTCGATGTTGGCAAAAAAGAGTTGGTGAAAGAGATATATGGCCAACTACCAAGAAGAAACAACATGCGCTAATAGAATCTAAGAATCACAACCAAGCAAACAGGACCTTCTCTCAATGACCGTACTAGTTGGTGATGAAATCCAACGTCGTGTGATCAAGTCAAGAAGGGGCGGGGATAGGGTGGAACAGTTACAATGGCGACCTGCTTAGCGGACTTACGCCTTGGTGCAAGCTTCCACGCAGTAATTCTGGATTTACCCTCCAAGGAGCCCAAGTGAGTTTGACCAATGTCTACTCCAGGTACAGTGAGACTTCCCTTCACTGTCACCTTGTGTAAGACCCTAAAGATTATGGCCACTAAGGTTACCAATTCGCAGTCAGCCCCTAGGCGGGAACAATCAACAGTCGGATCCGAACGTACAGGCAGGGTATCAAGCCCGAAATCAACTAAAAGGATTCCACGCAGTAATTGTGGATTTACCTTTAAGCAATCCCCACAATACAATATGACCACCACAATCAGTTAAACCACGGAGGGTTAGTCCCCGTAGCTCACCCGAATGCGACCTCGTGCATAACCCCTGTGTGAGAGGGGGATCCCAGGCAAACTTATACAATAATTGGATTTGACTCTCCCTAACTTAGGATGCTACTGTTTGTTTTGGAAACTTTGGAGAGTTATTCTCACAGACTAATCCAAAGTACTAAGCCTAGTCTACTGTTGGTGGAGGACCCTAGAAAAGAAAAAGTTCTAGATAGTTTTTAATTAGTGTTCATTTTATAGTTGTTCTTTACTCAAAAGGGGTGCATGGAAGTGAAAACAGATGGAATTATGACTCAGTGATCCGTCAGGATTTTTCGAATGACTTATGGTTGAGTTTTTTTATTTGCATGCATTAATTAACCATTGAGAAACTTAACGAAAGAACGAGAAAATAAAAGGAATTATACAACCATTTACATATATGCAGATCTGAAATGCAATGAAAAATAGCAAACCATAATACGTAGGTTGATAACGAAGTTCAACACAACTTTGCCTACGTCTCCGGGCCTTTTCTCTGTGGGGGAGGCTTCTTTATTTCTGTTCTAAAGCTCAATAGTACATCATTTTCATGCCAAATGGCTACAAGACTGATTTTGTCATGTTCGCCCAGATCTCTGGAACCATGCACAAAAAACGACACGTGAAACGGATGTCCGGAGCTCTCAGAAATGGTCCGACAACATCTCCTCCTCAACGGCTTCTCTGCCTCAAACTGGCTTTGTCTTGGCTTCTCCTCAGCATCTCTGCTCTGAATGCTCTCCAAAGCTGTCCCCATGGCCTCAAAATGGCCTTGGTTAAATAGTTGGGAAGTTGGTTATCCATCTCCAACTTCCTCCATGAATTTAGGCTCTAAAAATGTCTAATAACCCCCAAAAATGGATAAAAATCATTAACAATGGGTTAATTACATTAGAATTAGCAAAAGTGGTTGAAAAACCCACTTTGCAACTATATATTATAGTTATATAGGGCTTATCCCCATTCCTCCGGGCGCGCGCACCTTTTGGGTGGTCACATGACTTCATGTGGCCACGCGCTAGCCCTTGGGCTACGCGCGGGCCACCCCTCTAGCTCCTGGTCGCATTGGTGGAAAGGCACATGGCCATGGCTTTTGGTTTAAACTCCATTTCAAACCGTTTCAAAACAAATTGCCGCGCTAACATTTGGAACCGTTATAACCGCGCCCAAAACACGGTCATATGCTGGAGGGTGCGCCCATAACCGTGGGCTAACGAACTGTTCCACGCGCTATGCGCCCGCGCTTCCGATCCCGTGGCTATGGTTATATGAATGTCGAGGGCTGGGGCTTAGGCCCTAGCCCTTTTCCCACCGAACCAAACTCCAACCAAACACAAATACGTTTTCGCCTAATTACATAACAAGGCACATACATTGGTCTATTGGTCGGAGTGTTGTTGCGAAGGTGCTGGCAGTGGGGAGGTCCGGGGTTCGAATCCCCCAGACTCCATAAACTTTTGACATAGACCATATTGACCAAAATTGGGGTGCCACGTGGCAACTCGTGATTGAGCCACGTGGCACCCTTACATCTAACCGATGCATGCCACGTGTCGACTGATGATTCGTCCACGTCAACCAACCAGGATATGCCGCATGTCCATCGTTGATTCGCCCACATCATCTGCCACGTCAGCTCACCGTACGGTCCAGTCATCATGCCATGTCAGCTGTTGATGTCACTCGTGCCACGTGTCAACCTTTCATTGGTGACATGTGTCACCTCGGGATTGGTCCAGCCGTACACCAAAAATGCCAAATTTTCCTGGCACGTGTCATTGCTTAAGGCTGCCACATGTCCTGTATGAACCTGCCACATGTTGTCTCTTGGTGCTACCACGTGTCCTGTATAGACCTGCCACGTTTCATCGTACGTACATGCCACGTGTCCTGTACGGACTGTACGGACTGCACAGTGAGCAAAATTTTGCCTGTTTGACTTTTCAGACAGAATGCGATATCTTCTCCATACAGACTCCGTTTGACAAAGTAAATATACCAACGGAATTAGGAAGACGAGACAGACACAATGGTGTTGGTTTCGTTGGATTCCGAGCATTTTCATTTTTGAGCATTTTTCAAGCCCTGACAGGCTTCTGAATTCGATTTCGGATCACTCAGTCCCAAAAATGCATCAAAGATGATAAGCAGTCATTTCTTTTTGATGAACACCTATCTAAGGGAGAGAGAGAGAGTTATTTTCGCTAACAAGCACTAATAAGGAATGTCCTCAAACAAATTTTCTTCAATCAAATCCTAATGTGATGCTAAAACTTTTGAGATACCTTCTAACATGCATAATCAATCGTGAAGATGCATTTTTATTGTTTGCATATGAATAATGATTAATTCAAAACAATGCTTGTCTTGCTAATCACCTTTTTGGATGAATGAAAATCAGACCAATACAAGCAAGAATCATACAAACAATACACCCTCTCATTGTGATCAAAACAAGAAGCGAAAGAAAAGAAACAATCAAAGAGAAATCAAACTTCACACCAAAAGAAATGTCGAAGAACAATGATCTTAACTAAAACCAAACGAAAAGATCTGTAGGCCTTTGATGACTTTCACCAGAGTTTTTTACTCAATCGAAAAAAAGAGAGAAAGACAATGCATGGGTTTCAAGCTCCAAATGACAGAAAAAAACTCAACAACAATAGTGAAGAAGGCTACAAAATCCAAACAAAAAGATGTTTGTTCTTCAAAAAGGACAGATGTCAAAGCTGGAAAGGAAGAAGGATTGATTCACAAGGTGACCCAGCAAGAGAAACACAGAGGTAAAACCTTGAAAAAGCAATTCTGGAAGGTTTATTGGCCAAAGGAGGGCTGGCGCTCTGTTTCCAAAGGCAAGGAGCATTATAGCACTCTGTGTAAGGCACTCAGGGAGCGTTGGCTCTCTGTTAACACAGGGACAGGGGCGCCAGGTTCAAAAAGCTCCAAAAAGTGTCAAAAATCCAAAAATTGTAGTCCAGTTTCGATAATTAGGCCGAGTGTGATGGGGTAGGGAGTCAATCAGCTCATGAAACCAATCAAAAGAGGAGTGAAACAGATCTGAAATGATCAAGGGGTAAAACAAGGTCTATGAGGAGAAATCAAAACAAGAAGTTTCAATTTGAAGGGTCCCCAGCGGAGTTGCCAGTTTCTGTTGTAGGAAAATCTCCCTACGGACAGGTAGATTGCCTCAAAGAGCTAGACCCTACTCTAATATAGAAAGTTCTTAACATGGACACTGACTTCCTTTCAAATCCATACAAACTAATACATGAGAAGGAAGGAGAATAACAGTACCTCTTTATCGATGTTTGTCCCTACACGCTCCGAACCGAGCTCCAAACTCTCGCTCCTCGCTGAGTCCTGTAGATAAACAAAGTACGACCACTTCCTACTCTATTGATATTAGCTTGAAAATAGATCTATCTATCAATCATAATTTCATGTAAGATCAGACACAAACTAGAAAGAAACAGGCCAAGCGTGTCATATTAATGAGAATAACGACAGCAGTACTTACAATCGTAGATGTGAATGCGACAACTTCATCAAGTCCCCTTTGTCTAACCCTTGCTTGAAAGATCCACAACCTGGATGATAGCAACTTCACTATTCACTCTCCTTTGACTGACTGTATGTTTCCTATGAGATCATAGGTTTCATGCTAGCAATTCTTCCCCCTTTTCACCATCATAGAGCCTGCTTATATAGGTTAAGAGAAGCTTAACCTCTTGAGTTATCTCTAGAACAAGTTGAGGAATTCCCTCCTTGGATCAAGGATCTTCTGATGGAACCAAGAATTCAAATGCAACTGGCTTCTAAACTTGAGAGATCCTCCCCTTATTCTCCTCAACGGGCCAACTACCGCCTCAGATTAGACAACGCTCCCTCAAAAAGGGCATCAGAGCGCTATAGCGCTCCCTAGGAAGCTTGAGGGGGGCTTCAGCGCTCCAAGGATGGATAGTGCTCCTTCTGAGGGGCAGATGAGCGTTATAACTCTTCCTGAGGCCTTATAGGGGAGCGTCAGCACTCCTAAGTCTGATGTAGGGGAGCGCTCACCCTCAAAACCTTTGTTTAAGAGCTCTTCTCAGGTGATAAAAGTTCCTTGACTTCAGTTAATCTTTTTTCCTCCTCCAAATCAAGTGTATGAAATGTCTTAAGTGCCTCCTTAGTGTCGTTGTTATGGCAGTATGCTTGTATAATATTTGCGACACTTGCAAAAGTTGTAAGGAACATGTGACACTTACGACACTTATCGAAGTGAGCAATATTGAGGTGTAACAATGTCCACCAAATGCAATTAACATGGTCATGGATTGAGACAGGGGCGAAGAGCCAATGGATTTCGAACAGCCTAAATACATCATGGATGTTGAAGCACCTTCATCAATTATAGTACGTTTGATGTTAACATTCGTATACTCCACATGGATTTGAAAGGTCACATGGTAAGGTAAGTGAGGATTAACGTTTGTGACACAAAATTGATTAATTTTTAGCCACATGGGTCTAGATCTCCTTACGCAGATAGTAAGGCATCCTTCTATGAAAGACATGTATGGAGCATCTCCAAAGCCAAAATTATGCATGGGGTTTGGCCCAAATCCTCAACAATCGAGTAATTTTGGGTGGCTCTGGCATTAGGATTGTGGGAAGAGCGCTTATGGACTCCTTTTGGAATACAAGGAGGAGGTTATAACTTATCAATATGCAAAGGTGTTTCCAGAGGAGGAGGAGGATCTATACCTAAAACAATCTGTTAAGAATCGTAATCATGAGATCGAGTGTCTATATCAATATGAGATTTAACCATATTGACACATAGGTGGCCACCATCATGTGCCAAGGGGTTTTGACTACCACTCAATTCATTTATGGTGTTAGAGGTCCCTAAGGCCATATTTTGGTTATGTGGAAATGGGTTGGTCAACACGGCAGGTGGCTGCATTATGAGCCTCGAGGCTTTCTTAATTTTGGGGCACAAGTGGGTAAGGTGATCATATTTACAAATTTTATAGGGAAAATTCACCTTCCTCTTTTATTTCTTTCCCTCACAAGCATTACTATTCGAATTACGATTATTATTGACATCCTTGGCTTTATTATTTTTATTATTCTTCCCACCCTTACAATTATTACCTCATCCTTTCCTCTTGTTCCCTTCAGGTTTTTGGCTACCATTTGGGTTCGATGAAAACTGTACAGAATGCACATCCTCTGACTGGGTGGTGGATGATGAAGTCATAGCTTGTCCTAATATATACTGGCTAAGAGACAAATCTTTTAGTTGGTTCATCACCAGGTCTATAGTCTTATCATTTGTGAAGCCTATGATGTCGTCAACATGAGGCCCATGATTTTTTCTAGGATTTTGATTTGACCACGATGCGTCAGGGATAATTTTGTAAAGCATCCCAATTGGAGCATATATAAGGTCCAACTATTGATCTTTAAAGATGACTTCTTCCTCATATGTCACTTTGGATGTAGAAGCATCCTTGGAAATGTAAGGAAACAAATACTTGAGGAACCATTCCAACAGAAACTCTAGAGGAATGTAGGGTTTAATCAACCTCTTTTGTCTATGCCACTATTGGATATGATCGAAATGGTGGGTGGATTTATCTTGTCAAAGAGTTGATAAAATTTCTAGGCTGACATCGTAACGAATCGATAATTGGAAATGATTGAGAAAAATCAAGACCATCTAACTGAAAGTTCTATAGGTTCCCCCAAGTAGCTCAATGTACCACTTTGCGGCGACCCCTGTGAGTGTGAGTTGAAATAGCCTCAAACAAATAGAATTGTCATTAAGGGATTTAGATGAGCACCATAGGTGAAAGTTAGTCACATGATCACCATTCTTTCCTTCAAAATTTGGAATGTCAGAAGGAAGCTTGGTGGGGACGAGGGGCCATGATGGATCGTGGCGCATAGGATCATTCATCAATTTTGACAAGTATGGAAAATTTAACGTGGCCATAAAATGGAGTCAGGGTTGCGACGTCTGAGCCCATGCTCCCACAAAAGATTGGTTTTGAGAGATCATGGGCCAACCAGGGTTCTTTTATATACTATGGCCCTAGACAGTAGGATAATATCCTCCTCCTAAATGATTCATAAAAGGTTGTAATGGAATCATTACCGAAGAATTCTCTTGCGAAGATAAAGCGACATTATAAGGATTACTCATATGAGGATATATGTTTACCCCAGATGAAGAAATTTTGTGTATTGGGTTGCACATACTCTAAAAATAATTCTCTCTAGATGAAATACCAGAGGACAGAGGGGGGTTTTCCATAAGAAGAGCGTTTGTAGGAATCGATGTTGTGGAACAAGGAATGATGGATGAAATATAGTAAGTATAAGGACTGCTCATTTGAGCACTCCATCCTGGAAAAGTGAGGCTAGGATTGGGTTCAGAGGAAGGATGATTCCATCCCCCTACCGTATAATATGGTTGAGGGATATGGCCCCCACCAAATGGAAAAGGAGTATAAGGAGGCATCATGCCCCAATACCCAAAACTAAGATTCACATGAGATGTTGAAACAGAGGATGAGAAGTGTGAAGTCAGCTCTAGCATACCATAAGAGAAAGGATTAGAGTCTGAAGGTATTGATTGAGTACTATGATTTGGAATACCATATGGGAATAAAAAAGGATTTTTTCCCATGGGTTGAGCAAAGCTTATGGGTTGGATAACATTAGATGAGGGAGCCTCTAGCATCCAAACCATTGATGACAAGGGAATCGAGGGGACCCCACTAATCATAGAGGATATAGGAGTCAAAGGGCTTCCTGAGAAATTCATATCTAACTTAGTACTCATGGTAGGACAATCAAAAGCCTGGGAAGTGGAGATATATGCACCACGCTTATTAATTCTATGCATTTTAGGAGGAAACTCTGGTAAAGGATCAATACGTGGTTGTAACTTCAAAATATGAAGAGACTGGCGAGGAGGTTGTTCTTTCTCCACAATTACTCAGAACCCGAGATACAATAAAAAATCCTAAGGCCAACTAATAATCAAACAACACACTCATAAATAAAGATAAAATACAATGCACACAAACAAGATATGATGGTTGAAAGGGACCTCCCAAGCTAAATTAGGTATGCCTCACCCAGGAGGGGCCTGATACTCCTCAAGAATAGAGTGTAGGTATCCGAATTAGTTATAAGGACCCTCATAGGCTTCACAATGCAGTCAGTCAGATCCCTCCGATGAGGAAATCCTCCATAAATTGTGTGTGTTGTTTGATCCCTATTTGACTCAGGGTACCTACAGAATAACTCATGCAAGCAACCTATGTGGCTACCTATGTCAAGCAACTAGAGTCACCATGATATAACCAATGTGTAGGGGAGAAGTCACAAGTCTGGTCCACTGTATGGGAAGGGTATCAAAGCCCAAAATCTCGAAATCACCTCCTCTCAAGGAGGTAAAGGTACTAGCAAGACCACCAAATATGAATAGAACCCTAGAAATATATCTAACGTTAGGAAGGTATTAGAGAGATATATCTGCAACCAAATTCACACGACCTCGTGCTTAACTCTAGTGTGAGTAGAGCCTCTTGATGTCACTGATTACACAATGGATTTCACCACTCCCTGTTCAGACACATACGTTGAGTTTTATAGCCTTGGATAATTTTACTAACAAAATCCTATTCCAATTCCCTAGGTCCTACACTTGTTTGTGTACTCTGAAAAACAAAATCATTTCTAATCAATTTTAATTATTCAACGTTAATTTTAATGGCTTATACTTACTCAAAAGGTGCGATCGTGAAACTAATGGTATTATGGCTCAACATATACAAAAATAAGAAAATATAAAAACACTGCTAAGTACTAGTCTTGATTTTCAATGAGATGGTATGCTTCTAAATGATGTTTTTGAAATGCAATATGTACAATTTCAATGAAGTGCAATATTTCCTACTATGCCAAAACTAATGAAATAGTAGCCAAAATTGAAAATGTTATAAGTAAAATGAAAGAAAGAAAATATTTTTGTATTTTCGATATAATGAAAAAGAAAATGCAAGGACTAAATAACAACCTCACAAGTAGGCCTTACTGCAAGCAAAAGGAGACAAGCCAAGCAAGATACCAAGAAGCAACTACCCAGACCAGTATTCAAGGACAAAAAATGATAAAAATGACAAGAAAGGAGTTCGCCCAAAAGATTCACCAATAAAGAGGATTCCTAATAGTCAGAATAAGGACCCAAGAAGTCTTAACAACCAACAAAACTCGCCCAACAAACACCAAACTAAGCCAAAAATACTGAAGAGATAATGCGATTGTTTAGGGAACATAAGCGTATGTATGCGCCCTAAAGAAAGATAGCTCATGTATGTATGTGACTGTCAAGAGAAAACCCACGTATGTCAAAAAAGACACTTCATGGGAAAGGGTTAGGCCAAGAAACTCATATATAATGAAAAATACATGCTTTCAAGAAACATGAGATAGAGAAACCCAAGGAAACAGAGAGAAAATCAAGTAGAAAAAACACCCAATACCTCAAAAAGGAGATCTCCCTAGTGGATTCACCAATTCTGTTACAAGGAAAATCTCTCTATGGCTAGGGAAAATCCACAACAGACAAAACGACACCCAAAAACCAACTCTAATCTCAAGTATGCTAAATAAATGAAAATGATAGCAAGAAGAGGATATAAACCTAACTTGTCCGGACGTCTGAAGAAGACAATCGTTGAGCATGCAACCCAAAGATTTATTCCTACAACTTGTCCTCAACAACCAAGATATGCAAGCATGTGGAAAGGATATATAAATTAGCATAATCCATTAACATACATAAAAAATACGCCCATGGAAAGTAATATGAATATTTTCAATATATCAATTGGATGAGAAAAGAGTATTTCTATTAATGTAATCAACAAAAGTACATAGGTGAAAATTTTTTGCAATGACACATATAAGAACCAAGAAACTAAGTCCCTCCAGCTAGGCCTCCACCACTTCAATCCTCCACAAAGGCAAGCTCACAAGTAGGAGTCAATGAAGTTCTCCATCTCAATATAGGAAGATCTTGGGGGCTAAACATAATAAGTTTAGACTTCAAGGAGAAAGGGATGCAAACTCAATTAGGAGGTGAAATTTCTCTAGAGTGTCTTTGTTCGTGCTCGAATCGTCGCCGGGTGAGCAAGAATGGGAGCACTAGCATGCCCTGTTGGGCTCAGCAGGGCAGAACAGGTTTGCTGTGGATCAAAATGGGTTAACAGAGAATA
>JZKD02S0091229.1:932609-943853 GCA_000966675.3 Picea glauca | reverse complement strand
TGGTTGCATCTCTGATATATTTCTGTTATATTACTGGATATACGCGATATCTCTGTGCATTTCTTTATTATATCTCCGCTCTCATTTCGTGCCGAAAATAATCCGGATCATCAACCTTTCTTGAATTACAAGCCATGTATAGGGGAGGAGGAGTCTCACAAGAAAAAACATATCCTTCCAGAAGACCTTGGAGAGCCCAAAACCCCAATACATTTTATGACCCTAATACACAATATCAACAACAATAATGGGGTCCTTCACTAGTGACCTATCCATAATGGACACCTCAGCAAACTCAACCTTGGCAAAAAATTTGGAGGGGACCTATGTATGGAAATCCCACTTACCCTACATATCCACAATACCCTGCAAACATTTCCCAATTACTACCTGGATTCAATCCACCACAAATGAAATATTTACTCCCACCTCCTATACAACAACAATTTACAACCCCCTTGAACCCTAATCAGCAACAACAAGTATCTATAAATGCCAATCAACAACCACAAAACCAAGCTGCCCACAATCCTCCGAGACCAACAACAATCCCTTCCCAGCGAGTCCCTAACCCCAATAATCGACCCACCCACCCTGTGTAGAATACATAAATTCAAACCTTTCCCACCTATGAAATTCAACTAGGATCGGGGAAAGTGGTAAACCAATCAGATCCTGGAGTAATAATTCAGGAAGAAAATGATAATCATTATGAGGAAGAAAAAACTCAAACCACCCCTGTAGAAGAAGAGGCCTCTCCTCCTATCCCAATCATTTATCAGTCTGTACGGGTACCCCAACAAATTAATGTCCCACCTTACCCCGAAAGACTATTAGTAAAGAAACCCGACCCACCCTTGCACAGAGATATAGAAGATGAATTACGAAATGTGTGCATAAAAATAACTCTATTGCAAGCCATTAAGGATATCCCTATATATGCCAAAATCATAAAGGATATTTGCATTAAGAAACTAGGAAGGAATAAGAAGGAACCTACCCTTGTTCAGGTAGTGAGACAATTATTTGAATTTATTTATGAAATTCCATACAAATATAATGACCCTGGAAATCCAAAAGTCACTATTGAAATTAATGGCATTTCTCTACCAAACACACTCATTGATTTAGTTGCAGGTATCAATGTAATGCCTTTTGACACTATGCAGAAGCTCCAAATGAATCAGTTAAGACCAACCCAAACCATGATCGAGTTGGCAGATAAGTCAGTCATTAGCCCTGCAGGAAGTCTAGATGATGTCACAATCACCCTAGCTTCTTGGGAATATCCAGTAGACTTTTTAGTCATCTATTCTAAATCATCCTCCAAACCAAGACACCTTGTGGTTCTTGGCCTCCCTTGGCTGGCCACAACAGATTCTTTTATCAGCTGTCGATTTGGTGAGAAGACTATATCCAATGGCACACATAGCCAAAAACTTGTTCTCTTCCCTCCTGCCCAACCGACACATGAAATACCGATTTGGTTAGAAAACCCTTATGGAGAGGAAGATTGCATCAGACCTTTTTTAACACTTGAATAAGTAAGAGGAATACAAGAACAATCAGATGAACAAGTCTTAAGCTTATTTTTGGCTGACACAAATTGCATTGAATACCCAAGGTCTTTTGCATAATTGTCACATATTTTTAGTTCCGAATTTCAACAAACCTGACACCCTGATATCACTCAATTATATACTTTATCACCAGCCTCCTCAAACAAGGAAGAAACTACTTAACTTGTTGACATTAGCCTAGGAAAACCTTTGTATATCAACTCTAGTTTGGAACTAGAACAAAAGACACAAGTGATTGAAATGCTCCAAAGACAATTTGATGCCTTTGCATGGGATTATGCAGACATGAAAGGCATTCACCCTGACACATGCACACATCATATCTACAGTAATGGCCAAATCAAACCAGTCAGACAGCCTCAGCAAAGGATGAATCCAGCCCTTAAAGATATTGTAAAAGAGGAATTGCAAAAACTCCTCTGAGCCAATCTCATATACCCCATTTCAGATAGTCAATGAGTATCTCCACTTGTCATAGTTCCCAAGAAAAATGGTAAGTGGAGGATATGTGTATAATTCTGGGAGTTAAACAAAGCCACAAATAGGGATTACTTTCCCTTACCATTTATTGATCAGGTGCTGGATACCCTGTCTGGAAAGAAGCATTTTTCATTCTTGGATGGGTTTAGTGGTTACAACTAGATACAAATAACAGCCAAAGACCAGGAAAAGACCACTTTCACCTACCCTTGGGGCACATATGCTTATAAGGTGCTCCCTTTCAGACTTTGCAATGCCCCAGCCACTTTTCAAAGAGTTTTCCTAGCCATTTTCTCTGACCTGACCAATGATTGTGTGGAAGTCTACATGGATGACTTTATAGTCCATGGACAAGACTTCTAGGAAGCATTGGCCAGTTTAGAAAAAGGATTAATTAGGTGTAAGGAAACTAATATTTCCTTAATTAATGAAAAATAAAAAATGATTCTCACTGAAGGTATTGTTTTGGGACATCACATTTCCAGTTCTGGCATGAGAGTTGATCCGACAAAGATTTATATCATCACACAAATCTGAATACCTTCCTCACAAAAGGAAGTCCACAACTTTTTAGGACATGCTGGCTACTATAGAAGATTCATTCTGAATTTCACAAGCCTAGCTACCCCTTTATTCAAATTATTATCTAAAGAAGCCGAATTTAAGTGGGATGATGAATGCCAAATATCTTTTGAAATTCTAAAACAGAAATTGTCAACTACCCCTGTATTAAGAGGACCAAACTGGTCCCTTCCTTTTCATATCTGTACCAATGCCTCAGACACATCCCTTGGGGCAGTCCTTGGACAAAGAGAAAATCAAATGCCTTATGCTATTTACTTCACCAGTAAAAATCTGTCTCCGGTTGAAGTTAATTATACAGTCATAGAAAAATAATTGCTAGTTGTAGTCCATGCTATCAATAAATTTAGACACTATATTACAAGATATCAAGCTTTTGTACACACTGATCATTCAGCCATCTAATTCTTAATGAACAAACCTATAACAAATCCTAGAGTTACAAGATGGCTCTTATTATTACAAGAGTTTAATATCAACATTATTGATAGACCCAGTAAAGATAATATTGTGGCTGATTTTTTATCTAGAATGATTCATCTGGGAGATAATGCACCAGTAGAAGATACCTTTCCTGATGAAAATTTATTTTCTATTTCTACATTCACTTTGTGGTATGCAGATGTCGCTAACTATCTTTTGACAGGGAAGATGCCTCAAAAATTGTCTCCTAGAGAAAAATAGAAAGTAATTGAACTAAGTGCAAATTACATGTGGCACAATGATTGCCTCTTCAAAACAGGACCAGATTTGGTGATCAGGAGATGTGTAAGGGAAGATGAAATTCATGATATTTTACAAGCCTGCCATGATGGCCCTTGTGGAGAACACTTCACAGAAAAAAAGACTGCTTGCAAAGTTCTGCAATCAGGTTACTACTGGCCCCATATTTTCAGAGATGCTAAAACCTATGTATCCAATTGTGATGAATGCCAACGAATGGGTAAGCCTACTGCATGAGACCAAATGCCACTTCAAGCCCAAGTAGTTATTGAACCATTTGAGAAATGGGCATTAGATTTTGTAGGGCCCATTAACCCTACATCTAAAAAGAAAAAGTATATACTTGTATGCACTGACTATGTGACTAAATGGGTTGAAGCAAAAGCTTTACCGGCTGCAAGTGAACAATCAGTGGTAGATTTCCTTTTTAATGATATCTTTACTAGATTTGGTGTACCTTGAGAAATTGTGATGGATCAGGGAACTCAATTTACCTCTCATCTAGTCAAAGATGTTACAGAACAATACCAAATCAAACACAGGAAATCGACACCCTATCATCCACAGGAAAGTGGACAAGTATAGTCTACCAACAAAGTTATTGAGTCCATTCTTACCAAAACAGTACAGTTGCACCATAAGGATTGGGCTGACAGATTATTAGAATCCTTATGGGCTTATAGAATCACCTGGAGGAATACAACATGACATACACCCTATGAGTTAGTGTATGGGAAACATGTGCTTCTCCCCATAGAATTTCAGATCAAAACCTTCAGGACTGCAGTAAAAGTTGGCACGAACTTGGATGAAGCCCAACAATAAAGAATCTTGTAGCTTAATGAGTTGGATGAAACCAGGCAGGAAGCACTTCAACAGACTACCCTCATTCAAGAACAGAGAACAAAATGGCATGACAAATATCTCAAAAAGAAAAATTTTCAACAAGGAGATTGGGTCCTATTATATGGCAGAAGATTCAAGAACTTCAAAGGTAAGTTAACTACCCATTGGATGGGACCTTATGAAATTGACACTATCTATGATCATGGTTCAATAAGGATAAAGACAATTGATGAACAACAAACACCACTACTTGTGAATGGTCACCGATTGCGAGTATACAACAAACCTCTATCAAAAGAAGAATTCTTGACTCGTATACTATAGAATTTAGATATGCAGATGATCAGTAAGGATGGAGATCCTCCTACTGATCCACATTGATTGATTGGTTTATTTGAAACTTTTGTACATAGGTGTGGATCGAATTTTGTTAATAAGCTTAAGGTAACAAGAGACTCTTACCTCCTTTTATTTTACTTTCGCAAATTTTCTTTTTTTCTTTTTTAAGCAAATTTTTATAATCTATTTGATCCTTCATGAACTTGCTGAACATAATTTGTAGGCATCAACAATGTTATGTTCTTCTTCGGTACCAGAAATCATGTTCTGGTCTGGTACCAGTATGGTACCAATCTGGTACCAGAGTCTGTCCTTCTTCAGTACTATCAAGATACATTACCTAATTGACAAATCATCCTAGGCATATTTCAAAATCTTATGTCAAATAATCTGAAGTACAAAGCCATGCAACAACCACTTAAGATGGAACCACAAAGCCAAATGCAGTATCAAATGGTAGCCCTTGTGAAGCAATAATTCTTTTGGTTCTATTGACAACAAAAGGGAAGTATTTTAATTTCTTTTGGTTCTGTTGCTAGTTAAAAAGAAGTATTTTAATTTATTTTGGTTCTGTTGCTAGTTAAAAAGAAGTGTTTTAATTTCTTCTGGTTCTGTTTCTTATAAACAAGATAAGAGAAAAAGGGACACAATCTGTACCTATGATTGCTCAAAGAACCATAATCCACTTTAAAGACTAAAAGTTGTCTTTACCCAGTATTTTAGCATGATTTAAAGGAAAAAATATATTATCCTATAAGTAACTATCTCGCCCTAACCAAACTTCAATAGTATTCAGTAGTTTATATTATTAAAGAGTAACATATGAGTACATGAACACTCTCTACCATGGGCACACTAAGAAAACTTTTATGGAAGAGGATGTACCAGTACCCTAAGGAAACTTTAGGTCATTCTCTTATGGACAAATTCAAACAAAATTATACATCTGGATCACTCTAAAGAAATAATGTGCATAAAATTTTTATTTTTCCTTCAGACAAATCTTTAAAAGACATTCAAAACAAGAGTATATGCCTTCCAACCCAATACCATCCCAACCTGTAAAAAGGTTTTCAGATGAGCCTCCCCTGTCACAGTGCAAATAACTCTTTAATAAAAACCAAAATAGGTGACTTTGGACAAGAAGCCTCTGATGGAAAAAGGGTTTAAGAGACTAACCCACCATGATACTGAACAAGTTTGCTGGCAACGGGTACCAATCTATGGTATGACTAGGAAAACCCATCAGGGTACTGAATAGGCCTATTGGCAATGGGGCATTCTGCCTGGGGAAGGCACCTCTCACTAATTATCACAACTACCCCACCGGAGTACTAAATAGGCTTGCTGGCAGTGGGTTCTGGTTGAAAAATGTCTCATCTATACTTGTCTGATTGAAAAATCCACTTTTTGTCATCTAAAATAAAAAGAGTAAAAGGTCATTATTGGCTTTCATGAGATACAAACTCCAGATTAATCAACAACATAATTACTCCAAGCAATGTCCATTTGAGAATCACCCTAAGTCAACTTACCGGTCTGACATCTAAAGCCTACACTATTTAAGAAGGAAACTTCTTAAGAGTGGAGCCCTAACTATGGAGTCTAATCTACTTATACTGTGAAATTTATCTATAACATCCAATGATAGTAAATCTATGAAGCAAGTTAGGTGGGATCTGTTCTTTTGGAAAACATATATACATTCCCCTGTTTCACTATTGAATGCTACCTCTGTCAATAATCCATTAAAAAAAAGGGCAATTTCATTTTTGGCATGAGATTATATGATAGGTGATAAACTGTACTTCTAAAATTTCATTGGTTTATTTTGCTCTTATCATCTTTTCTCCATTATGATATAAAATGTTGAATCTTCTTGCCTATAGATATACAACATCTTTGGCATTGGGGAAGGTCAAAGAGCCCCTTCAGAACTCTTTTCCAGAATTACATGATCACCCTGCAGAACCAAATACAAAAGAAGATAAGCACAGAACAAAAGAAGTGCAGGACATTCTCGTACCAAGTTTTCAAGAAGCTTCAGTCTAAAAGGATGAATTTTGACAATTTACAAGTAGTCTCACATGCTATGAGAATTGATCATACAAAGGTAAAAGAAAAGGTAACATGATATTTATTTTCCTATGCTCATAAAACTACAATAAGTATGAAAATATATACTAGATCTTATGACCTTAGTATTAGAACCATGCACCTATCCCTCATACCTATACGCCTAAACCTAATCAATCCTCTCATAGCGCTCGAGCATGGTTAAGGGAAACATCACATCAAAATATGAAGCACGTTCAGTCATGATAAGCCATGAATATATATTCCATCCTTAAACAATTCACGAACCTATCTTATATCATGAACCACGATCCAACATTAAATTCACCTCCCGAAAGTCCAATCACCTATCCCAAAATGATGCCATGATATCCAACGTCTTGTCCTCATCATTACAGTAATGGGTAGAAATGAAATGGCTTACCTGGCTGGCGAAGCCATCCAGATAAGCCTCATCTGGTCATAATTTTTCTTTACGGCATCCTTACTTAAACTTACCATTTGCAACACCATCACCATATTTCCCCTTATCGTGAGTTGTCTTCAGTCCCAAGCCTACTCCTTTCGAGTACCAAACCCTTCATCAATTAACTAAACCCTTCTGCTACAACCCAATCCTTTTCTCACAACTTATAACGATGGTCGTTAGTAGACACGAACCGATTTTCCAAATTTATAGGGAAACCGAGGAGTTCCAATTATGTCAAGAAAAATATGCTAGATCGGGATGGATACCATTTTTGGAAAAATTTACAGGCTGGCACGAGAAGATATCTCAGGAATTTATACAGGGTTATGATGGAGAGATTGCACATATAGGCAATCTACAACTGACAATCAATGAAGAAACCTTAAGGGAGGTCACGAGATTACCTAACAGAGGAGCCAAATACTTCAAAGGTGTAGGAATCAACAAGGAAATGTGCCAACAATTCTTGAAAGAAGACCATCAGCACCCTGACTGGAAGAAGAGGATCCCTAGGAACTACATCAAGGAAGAATATCATCCAATGATTACTAGTCTTCAACGATTTGTCACTTGTGAAGGAAGGTATGCCCTGAAATTGATTTCCCATATTTTCTATGGATGAGTTTGAATAAAATGGTAAGAGGTGTTAAATCCATATCCAAAACTAAGAAGACTAGCATTTACCATCAAGGTCTTATTAAAATGCTAGTTTTACATGAACTTAGGAAACAAAGGATTAGTTGGAAAACCCTTATCACTCAACACCTTCCCACAGAAAACAAACCCATGGAGGAAACCCAACATGCTCCAAAGAAAAATAAGGAACCTAAAAAGAAAGAGGGCAAGAAGGATAAGACAACTCCACCATCATCTAGGGCAGTGAGCCAACATAAAAAAGCAGGGTCCTCTTCCACAGTCAACAAGACTTTTAAAATCTCCGAATCAAAAGGTAAAAACAAACTAGTAGAGGAGACTTCAACAGTGGTAGTTGAGGAAAAGGGTCATTAGACAAAAATTATGAAGGAAGGGAAGCATAGCTCAGAAACTAGAAGTAAACAGGCTATGGCACAATCTCCTGTCACCACTTCACAATTAGAAAAGAAGAAAAGGAAGCTTGTGAGCATCCCTTATCCGACACCTCCTTGTAAAAGAACCACAAGGAGCATGGCAAAGAAAGGAAAAACAATCTCCAGTCCTCATACACAGGAAGATCCAATCGATCTTACCTCCTCTTCTAACGACTTATCAGTCCAAGATAATATCCCTAGTTTGACTGAGGAACAAGCCACTATTACTTTATGTGGGATGAGGGAGGAAGTCGAGGAAAGAGCATGCATCTAGCCAGCAACGATGGAAACAAAAAATACCTTAGCAAAAAAACAAATGAAGAAAAAGACTGGGGAATTGCAAAAACAAAATCAGGAACTCCAACAAGAAGTGAAGGAATACCAACTATTGGACAGGTATATCAAAAAGGAAAATGAGAAATTAAAATAAACCAACCAACAAATTCAATATGATCATGAAGAGACTTCTAACAAGCTCAAGAAGGTATTACGACTCCTACAATACGTTAGCGTCATAAAGAGGGAGCTAAAAGAAGAGGCCTCAGCCATCAACATCATTGACCCACCAAAGTAAAGAGAACAGTCTCAAGTTTTGAAAAAGTTTGGGTTTTTTTTTTAGTTGCATGAGGACATGCAATGGTTTTGGCATGGGGGAATGTTGAAACCCGAAATTGACATCCCCATTACCCTATTATACTCCTTATCTATACATTTTTTTCCTACCTAAGATTGGGTGAATGACAAGAACGCTACCATTAGCCAGTGATAAGGTCATAAGGTAAAGTATGGTTAATTCATTCATTTTGTGGTTTATTGAGCTAGAGAATTAATGTTTCATGTACTAATGCTTCAGTTTTCCATGTATAATCTTTGATCTCTAGATAAATCCAACCTTCTTGTACCATCTCAACTATCTGCTACTTGTGCATCAAAAATGCCACTGTCCGAATCCAGTACCAAATGCATCTGGTACTAAAATAACATCTATTGCGATCTGGTACCAATGGCCACCCACTATCATGATCCGATACTAACGACCATGCACTATCATGATCCGGTACCACCTTTTGCGCACTGTCATGATCCGGTACCATCTACCTGTTACGATCCAATACCAATATGGAAGAGCCTAATGCACTAAGTTAAGTTCCAGATCTCTCCTAAGCCAATTGGTGGACGTCTAATTGTTTTAGCAAGGCTATGATAAGAATAGTTTGTTGATTGCCTCATCCTCATGCACTTCATGTCATGAGGATGAAGATAAAGATGTAATCGAATGATTGAATTTAACAACTGATTGATTTGCAAATCACTTCACCTCCTTGTGTTTCACGATTAAGACTATTAAATAGTCATGGCGAGGATGGTAGAAGAGAAAGGTGAGAATATTACCAATATGTAAAGTAGCATGTGATAATACAGAACATATTCTGAGTGAAGATTAATAGAATGTCATTTATCTCCATATTATGATTATCTATGATTGAGTATGAGTTGAGTTGTTAACGAAAGTTTTATTTTATGTTTTGAAATGTGAGTGAGAGTAATATGTGTGTTGAAGACAAGCCTCCTGTAGACTTCAGTAGATGACTTGTTGAAGCGACAAGGGCCCACCACCCAACAAAGGTCAACCTCTTCGTAGATTAGCAGTAGCATTTGTTTTCAGTAGTATAAACATTAAATTAGCCAAAGCTTTAACTCTATTAGATGATAGCAGTATAGCTTAGACTAGGATTTCCATTATATAATTACTTAGAGATCTTTAATTGCTTTGTTTTTGCATATGCCATGTTTCTGTTCTCATGAATTTGATTTCCTTGAGTGATCATAGATGTTGGAAGCAATAGTCAAGACTATTTGGATAAGAACTACTGAAGTTCATTGTGAACCACAAGAGAACTAACATATTGACTATTGAACTACCCATGATATGCTTTGATGATTGATGTGTGATTTCCTTTCGGAAGTGTGGATTGCATAGTTAGTTTTCTGGGTCAGATAGCAGAGTTGATCTTTCAAACCAACTCCATCTCATACTTTCGTGTGCCATAATGGAGTAGATAGCCTCTCTGTGAAAGACAACCAAAGTGCATTTCAATTTGCTATTTTTATTTGTTTCCGACATGCATAATCTAGCTTAGTTCTATACTCGTGACATTAAGAATTACCTTTCTTACTGGTGTCTTGTAACTCTATTGATTATGAATCTTGGATTGATAATTAATGAGTACATTATACTAAACATATAAGTATCACAACAATGTGGTTTAGGGCATTGATTATGTCCCTTAATCCCTAAAGGATTCATAAATGACCCAAGGGCCTTATTTTCCTCGCTTTACCATGGATAATTACTTAATGCACATGTCCCTAGTCAAAAATATTTTATAATGGTACACATATTCAACTTGGAGGACAAATATTTCCTCTAAAGGGATTATGTTGAAGGTGATGTTCATGGATATTGAGCCTTACAAATCCATTTATGGAATAAGGCCCTTATTTTCCTCCCTCCCTTTGTTATGGTAAAGTCCTTGAGACCCATTCCTACTATGAAAAAACTCATTATTATACCCATATCCTACTTATATGACAAAGATTCACTTTAAAGTAACTATGTTGTAGTTTGAGGCCTTGAGCATGGCCTATTAGATTAAGAATATTAACTTAGGTCCTAATTCCCTCGACTTCTGACCCAACCATGGTCAAGGCTCTAGTACCCATCCCTAATGCATAAAACCTTCTAATGGAACCCACATACCACTGCAATGATAATGATATCTTTTATAGGGCATGTTTTGTGGTTTGTGGCCTTTTCCATGGCCCTTGTAGGTCCTCGAAAGATTCATTTAGAGCCTAAGGGATTTATTGTCCACTCATGCACATTATCAAGGCATTGAGACCTATCCCCATTATCAAAGGAATTATAGGAGAAACCATGTTCCACTTGGAGGATATGGTAATATAAACATTAAATTTGTAATATTAATATTAAATTTGTAATATTAATATTAAAATTGCATCATATATATATATATATATATATATATATATATATATATATATATATATATATATATAT
>JZKD02S0091229.1:892528-931810 GCA_000966675.3 Picea glauca | reverse complement strand
ACTCGTCGCACTTGCGATGACAATCATACACCTGGGACGGATTTTTTATATAAACAACAAAAGTGGTCATCTCAAGTGCGACGCTAACTTAAATCGTTGCGAAAAATTTGCTATACAAACAATGAAAGTTGTCGTTGCACTTGCGAAAACAACTTAAATTGTTGTGACGTAGTTGCCACACAAACAATAAAAGTTATCGTCGCAAGTGCGATGACAACTTAAATTGTTGTGATGTAGTTGCTACACAAACAATGAAATTTGTCGTCGCAATTTTTGTCACAAGTGTGACAACAACTTAAATTGTTGTGACGTAGTTTCTACATAAACTACGACACATTTTCTATGTAAGCAATGAAATCTGTCGACGTAACTGTCATGTCAATTGCGAAGAAATGTTGGTTTCACTTAGTTTTTCCTTATTATCGAATTGGCGACGATATTTTTTTTTTTATCGCAATTGTGAGAAGTTCTCTATGGTCGTTGCTCTTGCGACGGTAATTCAAATTCCTTGAAATTTACATGTGACATAAAATGACGTTTCAGAGACTCAAGATTCGTCGCAATATCAACGACATAACGTCGCAAGAGCGTCGAAATATTTGTCACAAAATGAGCCAAATTTTCTATTGTCAGAATCCTTGCTCTCTCTCCCTCATGAAAATAACTACACCTAAGTACTCCTCACTCTAACCCACCTCATCATGTCTGGTTACTCCCCGTATCACTTATACCTGACGATCCACACTTTGGTGAATCCCCTCTTCCTCTTTTGATACATAGCGTTTCGACGTGCGTATCCTTATTCCACATTTCCATTGACACGCCATTGGTTTTTTCATCAGTTCATCATCAACCTCCCTTTGAACTTGGCTAACGCGCTATCGTGCATCTGTCAAACCTCACTAACACACATATTCATCATAAGTGAAGTTAACATTATCAATGACATCTCACTAATATTGGTCACATGATTATCTTCGTTGTGCGCACTCCACTCACATTGTTGCATCGCATTTTGGTAATGTCCCTACCTTTCACTTCATTGCATTGCTTACCGATAAGGTTTGCCTCTTCATCCCCAACGCACTTCCTATTGATAAGTTTCCCTCTCTTGTCCTTGATACACCATTCTAAGTATGTCTACCCCTCATCATCTATAATCACAATGAAGATGATCTTCTCCCTCTCGCTAACACTGACTAGCTCAGCATGGCTCACTTTCACCTTGAGGCTTATCTCATCCCCCTCCCAACTCAGATCCCTTCTTGTTGTGTTCATAAATTAATCTCCTTACAATTCTCAATGAATAAAATATCCAAACCTATATAAACAACTAGTCATTGATTTCCTATCCCACCTGATCCACTCTAGACCACATTCATAATCAAGTTTTTCAAGCATCGTTAGTAGCTCGTATTCACGTACCACATCATATTTGATTTGCACCTCTTGATTTTATGGCTAACCATGAGCATGAAAGTGTTGTATATCATCATATGGGTTAACTAAATCATATATAGGTCTTACGTTGGCTCTGAAATGCATCTCGACAAAAAATTGGTTCTCCCAACACCTACACAATGTTAGGCACACCAAATGTCAGTTGGCTATTTTGATGGATTTATATTTCTATGCCCTTGACATATTAACTTAGTTTCAATGAATTATCAAAGAGCCTACATGTTAAGAACCAAATATCAATATAGCATAGAAAAACCTCAGAATAAGTACTCAATGCCTTGAAAAAGAGAGAAATTCATATAATAATCCTCTTTGAGGGGGCAACCTCCTTATGCCCACATAAATGTACAATTCCAAGATGATTCGAAATGAAAATGTCTCCTTCATATATATAGGAGACTAGGAGGTATAATTACAACTAATGGAATAAAGACGACATAAATAAAATAACATTACTAATGTAATGTGCACCAATTAAGGTGTAATGAGCCAATATTAGGGCTTAACATGCCCCTCCCCTTGAGACAAGTGTTGTCTGCGACGCTTTAGTAACTCTAGATGCTTCTGTATAAAAGACTCATCTTCCCAAGTGGAATCTTCAGCCGATAGTTTCCTCCATTTAATGAGATACTCTGAAATGGATCTATTCCTTAGCTAGCGAACTCTTGTGTCAGTGATTGCTTCAGGATCCAATATGATTTTTCCTTCCTCATCAAGTTCTGGAAATATAGTTTGAACTGGGATCTTTTCACCTATAACCTTCTTTAAGGATGAAACATTGAAAACTGGGTGTACTCGTGAAGATGCCGGCAACTCCAATTTTTATGCCTTAGTAACAATCTTTTGCAACACCTTATAAGGGCCATAGTACTTTGGTAATAATTTATTATCCTTTTTGGCTTGCTTAAGGTACATATGTTTGTATGTTTGTAGTCTTAAAAACACCCAATCCCTTACTTCAAAACTTCTTTCACTACGATGTTGATCTGCTTGTTGTTTCATGTGATTATGTGCCATGGTCAGGTTGTCCTTTAATATTCCACTGCTTGAACCTTAGATTTTTATTTTAGAGAAGAAGTGATGGAAGGAGGGTTGTATCCATAGAGTTCCATAAATGGTGTCATTTTTTTTGCAGTATGAAAGGAAGTGTTATACCGCCATTCTGCCAAGGGTAACCATTTGAACCATTGTGTTTGTTTATTAGAGACAAAGCAACGAAGGTATCCTTCCAGACATTTTTTCACTATCTCAGTTTTTCCATCAGATTGAGGATGATAGGATGAGCTATGAGCCAATTGAGTACCCAAATAAGAAAATAATTATGTCCAAAAATGTCCAGTGAAGATGGGATCTCTATCACTTACAATAATCTTTGGGATGTCGTGTAGCTTTTGAACTGTCTCCATGAATGCGGTGGCAACTATACTATCTTTGAAGGGATGAGAGAGTGCACAAAAGTGTGTGTACTTGGTCAATCTATCAACAATCACCATGATGACACCATGATTCTCTAAGAAAATTATATGAAGGAAAGAACATCAACCGAAAGATGAACCTAAGATCTCAGTTGAAGAATACGAAGATGCAGAAAGGAGAAACGATTCAAGAATATTTCTCCAGAATCTCATAGATTAAAGAACAATTAAAAGTGATTGGACACACCATAGATGAAGACGAATTCATAATAACAACCCTAAATGGTCTTACAAGACCTTGGGATGCATTCATTCAAACAATATGTGCCAGAGCTGTGAAGTTGCAGCTTGCCTATGGGAATAATTCATTCAAGAAGAGACAAGGGTAGCTAACCGTGAAGCACTACTAGCAAGGGATGATGATCAAGCCCTAGCTACTCATACAAAAGGATGGAGGAAGAAACCCTACTTCAAAAGGGAGACTCATAGAGAGCCTCAACCATTAAACAAATTCAATAACAAAGAATCTCATCCAAGGAGATTTCAGAAGAAAGGACAATGCAAGGAAAGAGATCTTTCATCCATACAATTATATCATTGTGATAAGATGGGACACAAGGAGAATTATTGTCCAGTCAAATGAGAAAAATACAAGAGGAAACATAAGAGGCAACATGCCCACATAGTCGAAGATGAAGATCCACCTACAAATATGATCAAGGACCATGTCTTGATCTCAACCCTCTCAGGATTGATAACACCTGGAGAGGACACATGGCTCATTGATAGTGGTGCATCAAAGCACATGACGGGTAAGAGAAGTACTCTCTCTTGTATTTTAGAAAAGAATTTTTCTCAGAAAGTGACACTTGGAGATGATTACCAATATCCCATAAAGGGAGTGGGAGAATCAAACTACAAGCTAGATTCAAAAAACTAAATAAAGATGAAGGACGTACTCTATGTACCAGGATTGAAGAAGAACTTACTTTCCATATCAGCTTTAGACAAGAAAAGCTATAGAGTTTCCTTTATATATGGAGAATTTCTTATGTGGGCTAGAGGAGAAACCATAAATGAAGCAATCATCATTGGAAATGAAGAAAATGACTTATATAAGCTAAAGGGTCACCCAGAGACTGCCATGACCCATGCCATTGAAAATTCATGCGAACTTTGGCATAAAATATTATCCCGCATCAACTACAAGGTGCTACCATACATATGCAAAGCTATCACAGGTTTACCATAACTCAAGGTTGATCAAGAAGGCATATGCAATGGATGTGCGCAAGGGAAGAATATCAAGAACCCTTTTCCAAAGAGGGACAACAAAGCAGAAGGAGTGCTAGAACTCATTCATTCAGACGTGTGTGGCCCAATGCCATCATCCTCCATTAGTGGGTATGTATACTATGCATCATTCATTGATGACTATTCTCGCAAGACCTGGATATATTTCTTGAAATCTAAAGATGAAGTATTCAACAAGTTCAAGGAATTCAAATCCTTGATAGAGAATCTTTATGAAAGGAAGATTAAGATACTCAGGTTAGATAATGGAGGAGAATATACCTCAAAAGAGTTCGTGAACTTCTGCAGAGATGTTGGGATCAAGAGGGAACTCACTACTCCCTATAATCCTCAACAAAATGGTGTAGCTGAAAGGAAGAACCGAACAATTATGGAAGCTGTGAAGACCATGATCCATGATCAAGATATTCCTATGTGCTTATGGGCAGAAGCAACAATGGCATTTGTTAATGTGCAGAACCGATTATCCCTAGCACACTTGGGTTCAAGACCCCGAAAGAGATGTTCACCGGAAAGAAAACAGAGGTAAGCCATCTCAAAATATTTGGCTGCCCAGTCTTCATACACATTCCGAAAGAGAAGAGAAACAAGCTGGAACCCTCCGGAAAGAAGGGAATACTTGTGGGATACTGTGAGGTCTCCAAGGCCTTTAGAATCTATATACTAGGTCACCACCACATTGAGATCAGAAAGGATGTGACCTTTGATGAAGAAGAAACACTTAATAAATCAATAAGATGCCATCTTGAAGAAGTATATGAAGAGGAACCCGTAATTCCCAAGATTGCAGAATCCATGAGGGAAGTTCCCAGAGCTGTAGAACCAGTGAGGGAAGTTGTAACTTCCCCTGATGAGGAAACTCCTGAAGACCATGATGTAACAGAAGTTCAAGAACCTCCTCAAATGAAATTCTCCCATAAAAGAAAGCCTACTTGGGCAAGAGATCTTATTCAAGATGGAGAGAAGTATGGTGTTCCAGAAGAAACCTTGAGACAGGTGAAAATACCAAAGACATTCTCCAGTTACATGACTTTGATGTCTGATCTCCTAGATGAGGAGCCTACCTACTTTGAAGAATCCATTCAAAAGAAGGAATGGGTAGATGCCATGACAGAGGAATACCAATCCATAATAAAGAATGATGTATGGGAAATAGTTCCCAGACCAAAAAGTAAGGATGTGGTATCATCAAAATGGCTCTTCAAAATAAAACATACCGCTGATGGAAGTATTGAGAAATATAAAGCAAGATTTGTCGCTCGTTGATTTTCCCAGAAAGAAGGCATTGACTATGAAGATACATTCGCTCTTGTAGCCAGATACACTTCGATTAGAACCATCATAGCTCTTGCAACTAAGATGAAATGGAAGTTGCACCAGATGGACGTAAAGACAGCTTTCTTGAATGGTGTTATCGAAGAGGAAGTGTATATAGAGAAACCCCAAGGATTTGAGGTTGAAGACAGGAAATCTCATGTCTACAGATTGAAGAGATCCTTATATAGATTGAAGCAAGCTCCTAGAGCTTGGTATGGCCGTATAGACAGTTTCTTGACGAGCTTGGGCTTTATTAAGAGTAAAGCTGATTCAAATCTCTACTTCAAAATTATGAACGATGAGCCAGTAATACTATTGTTGTATGTGGATGACTTTTTCTTAACTGGAGAAGAAAATCTCATCACCGAATGTAAGAAGAGACTCGCTTCAGAATTTGAGATGAAATACCTTGGCCTAATGCACTATTTCCTAGGTCTTGAGGTATGGCAGAGTCCAGAGAGGATCTTCCTTAACCAAGGGAAGTATACCGTTGAAATATTGAAGAGATTCGACATGTTGGAATGCAAGCCCATGAATAGACCCATGGAAGCGAAGTTGAAGCTATTGGTCAATACTTTGTCAGACTTGATAGATGCCACACTGTATAGACAGATTATTGGATCGATGATGTACCTGACGAACACCAGACCAGAAATTTGTTTTGCCGTGACCACCTTGAGTCAATTTTTGGTAGAACCCAGACATGTTCACCTAGTGGCTACAAAACATGTGATGAGGTACCTTAAAGGTACATTAGATTGTGGTCTCAGTTATGATGGAGATCATAATTTCACATTGAGTGGATACACTGATTTAGATTGAGCAAGAAGCGTTGCTAACAGAAAAAGCACTTCTGGATGTTGTTTCAGTTTGGGATCAACCATGATCTTGTGGCAGAGTAGGAAGCAATCCAGTATTGCTCTCAGCACAGCGGAAGCAAAGTACATTGCCACATGTTCTGCTAGCTGTGAAGCTATATGGCTTCAAAAGTTGTTGACTGGTCTATTTGACCTAGAGATGGAAGAAACCACGATCCTATGTGACAACTAGAGTTTCATAAAGATGACAGAGAATCCTGTATTCCATGACAGGTCGAAGCACATAGAGATTCACTATCATTACATTCGTGACATGGTGCAGAGAGGATCCTTGAAGCTCGCGTATGTTAGCATGGATGAACAGGTTGTTGATGTGTTGACCAAACCTCTATCTCGTGTAAAGTTTGAACACTTTCGAGATAAGCTTAGTATATTCCGAAAGGACCTTCCCTGAAAGGGGGAGTATATATGTTCCTTGTTTCAGACCTCGATGTTAGATGTAAAGAAAGATGATTCCTTGCTTCTGACCTCGTTGTTAGATGTAAAGAAATATGATGTGTGTGTTCCTTTATTTTGACCTCACTGTTAGACGTAAAGAAAGATGATTCCTTGCTTCTGACCTCGCTATTAGATGTAAAGCAAGATGATGTGTGTGTTCCTTGCTTTTGACCTTGCTCTTAGACGTAAAGAAAGATGATTTCTTGCTTCTGACCTCATTGTTAGACGTAAAGCAAGATGATGTGTGTGTTCCTTTCTTCTAACCTTGCTGTTAGACGTAAAGCAAGATGATTCCTTGCTTCTGACCTCGTTGTTAGACATAAAACACGATGATGTGTGTGTTCCTTGCTTTTGACCTTGCTGTTAGACGTAAAGCAAGATGATGTGTTCCTTGCTTCTGACCCAGTTGTTAGACGTAAAGAAAGATGATGTATACCTTGCTTCTGACCTAGTTGTTAGACGTAAAGAAATATGTGACTTGCACTGAGCTACCAACTTAACAGCTGTGACATAGAGCCAATTTAGTACTGTGATGGGCCAGCCTAGTGCTGTGATGAGGTATCATTTTATACTGATACATATTGACGTAGATGATGATGGCATTCTTTCGAGAATGATGATGTTGCCGATGAAGAAAACTTTCGATGACTTATAGATATTCCAGCCAATGTTCCAAGATGATATTGAAAATACTGTCCTCCTGATGCCACTGATGATGCATATCTATCTCACCTGATGCTGTTGAAGAATAGCCTTCTTGTAAAGGGGGAGTGTTGAAATAATGTAACTGCAAAGAGTATTCTTATTATTATTGATATATTATTCATAGGATCAATCCCCATTGTGGATTGATCATGTCGGTTATTGTATTAGGACCAAATCCCCTTTTGTGGATTGGTCAACAGACAATTGTAATAGGCAGAATAAGAAGTCGACCCCGACAGTTATTATTGAGACCCAGAAATATAATAAAGGTGGGTTTACCCACCCAAAGTGAGAAGTCGTCCCTTCCAGTGAAGACACTTCACACATGCTAGACTTGTATATATAGAGAGGCCAACGCCTCACTTTGACACACAACTCACTTGCTCATTCTGAGAGGCAAGTTTCAATTTACCAATTGGAGAGAGAGAGAGAAGAGTGGAACATCTTTTGGAGAGGACATTATGTATTGGTTTGAGTTATCTCTTGACATTGTATTGGAAATCTATAATAAGGAAGTTTTACTGGGTTTTGTTCCCCTAGAGGGTTTCCTAGGATAAATGTTGTGTCTCTTGTGAATGTGTATTTCTCAGTGATCTTGTTCTTATGTTGTTGTAATCTATTGAAATGAAAAGAACTATAATAATGGCATAAACATTAACATTTAGTTTCCTCTGGAGTCCATGAAAATGCATCCTTTGTAGTTAGTGTTGTTAAAGGTGTTGCTATTCTTCCATAGTGCTGAACAAACTTGCGGTAGTAACCTGTCAAACCCAAAAATCCTCTAAGATTCTTCAATGTTTTGGGAATCAACCAGTCCATCATGGCCTTAATCTTGTTAGGGTCTACCGTAACACCTTAATGAGATACAATATGACCCAAATACTCTACCTCCTTCACTCCAAAGAAACATTTGGATGGTTTGGCATATAGTTGTTGCTCCTTTAGTAGTTGTAGCACCTTGTCAACATGTCATACATGATCCTCCCAAGACTTGCTATAGATTAATCTATCATCAAAAAATACTAACACAAATTTTCGAAGGAAGGGCCTGAAAATGGAATTCATCAACCCTTGGAATGTGGAAGGTGCATTTGTAAGGCCAAAAGTCATGAACACAAATTCATAATGGTCATCATGAGTTCGGAATGTTTTTTTTGGGATATCTTCTTCCTTCATTCTAATATGATGATACCCTAAACAAAAATCCAATTTTGTGAAATAGATTGCTCCATGTAGTTCATCGAACAATTCATCAATGTCGGGAATAGTAAACTTATCTTTAATAGTGATGTTGTTGAGCTCTCTATAATCTGGACACATACACCATGAGCTATATTTATTGAATACCATTACCATTGGTGTAGAGTAAGAACTTTGGCTAGGTATAATAATGCCAACCTCTAACATTTCTTCAACCATGCGCTCAATTTCACTCTTCTAGGCATAAGGGTATCTGTATGGCATGATGTTAGGAGGAAAACTCCCAGGAATTAGGTTAATTTCATGATCATGATTTAAAGTGGGTGGAATACCTTTGGGAATATCTTCAAATACTTTGGAATGCTTATCAATGATCCCTTAGATATCTTGAGGAATAGATGGCTTAGATGTTTGAACATCTAGTGAGCATAGTTTTGCAATAACGCCTTGATGCCCCTTTTTCAATAATTTTGTCATGCCATTAGAGCTTATCACCTTACCGGGTTTCCCTATGATACCTCTTAACTCAATTTCTTTTCCTTCCAATGAATATTTCATGAAAAGTTCTTGAAAATTAAAATCCATTGTTCTTAATGATTGTAACCATTGGATTCCTAGTACAACATTAACACCATCGATGGGTATAACAATCATTGGACTATTCATTACATATCCACCCATAGTAAGATTGATCTTATTACATTTTCCTGAGCAATTGATAGTTCCTCCATCTACAATCATTACTTGAAACTCTGGCACTAGATATGCAAAGCAATTGAGATCTTTGGCTAATTTATAGTGAATGAAATTATGAGTACTGCTAGAATCAATTAGGATTATTACCTTTTTCTTTTTGATGTATCCTTCTATCTTGAGGGTTTGAGGAGTGCTAATTCCATCCAATGCATTACACGATATCGTGGGGGTCAACTCTTCAGACAAAATTGCTTCTACATTTTCATATTGAGATGGTTCTTGTTCTTGTTCTTCTTCCTCTTCACAATCTATGTAGAGTAATTTCTTCTCACCACACTTATGTCCCTTACTATACTTGTTGTCATAATTAAAGCATAAACATTTTTCTTTTCTTTCCTCCAATTGTTGAGGTATCAACCTTGTAGGTTGAGGTGTTTTAGAAGAAGGAGCATTATTCTCTCTATAGATGTTGGGATTGGTGCTTCTAGTAGCCATAGCCATATTTTTACTTTCAACATTTCTTGCCACCTTAAATGCATTCTACAATGATTTGGGTTCCCAAAGGCGAACCTCATGTTGAATATTATCCTTTAAAGTTCCTATGAATACATCAATCAAGTGCTCATTTGAAATATATGCTACCTTTATATTCAATCTTTGGAAGTTCTCAATGTGCTTTGTAACTGAACCCTTTTTCTTGAGATTTATCAATTGGCTAAAGAAGGTATTTCTCCTTGTATCCTCATAGTGTGCTATCATTGCTTCCGTGAAAATTGTCCAAGTGATGAGTGATTTGCGAGAACAAAGCCATTGATACCATACAAATTTATTCGGTTCTAAATATAAAGAAGCAATTCATACCTTTTGTGTATGTGGCACATTATTTAGATCAAAGAATTGCTCCATCCGAAGTATCCATGTGATTGGGTCGTTGCCATCAAAATTCCTCATATCAATCTTAGGAACGTGGTTGGTCTTCAACCCAAAGTTGGAATTTCTCCATTCTTGATTCACCTTCCTTGTGTCCTCATCATGAATTTCATGGGATACATTTTCACTTTCATGTGTCCTCTCTATTATGAAATTTTTCAATCCTTCCATGATCTCCCTTTTTAAACCCTCCATCATCTCTTGTAGTTCATCTTTTGTTATTGTCTTCTTTTTTAAATCATGTATGCCCCTATGCATTTATTCACCTTCATCAAGAGTCCATGTAGGATTATCTGGAGCCTTATTTGGTGTAGAAGTTCCCTTTTTGGGTGGCATGTTGGCCAAGTATCACTTTTGAACCTTGATTTTGAGGTGGTTTTGCTAGACAATATTTGTTCTACTATATCTCCAAATTTTTGGCCCCTATGGGTATGAAACTTTACTTTTTGTAGTTATTTGATATCTCTTCTCTACAATTCCATAGGTATGATCAAAATTGGATGTGCCAAGTAGAATTTATGGTAACTTCCCCACAACTTGCTGATTTTCGGTCTTTTCGGGAGATGTCACTTGTATAGCATGCCCCGCACAAAATAATTGATATAAAATTTTGTAACTCGTACCAGAAATATTATAGGCTGTCCACTATCCAATGCAACTAGTCTCACTCAATTTGGATACTCTAGGAAGAAGTTATGATTGTTTTACCTGGAACGCCTTCTTGAGACTAGTCAATAGGACTAGTCATTTGCCCTATCTTCCACTGGATGTATATACAAATGTAAGACGACCCAAAAGATGAAAATTTTACCAAAGATACCTTAATAATTTCTTTGAATATCTACTAGTGTTCAGGGTTTGAAATGTTACAGAAATTTTTTTATAGCGAAAATTCTGCAATGACTCAGTTCGGGATGATTCTAGAACCCTATCTTGCATAGGCTGTATCTATGAAATTATAAGACCCCAGGAGCTGAAATTTTAAACCAAAGTACCTTGATCCATCTACTAAATTTCCTCCAAGTCGTTCCTTCTGAAACGATGTAGAAAAAAAGTTATAGCGAAAATTCCAAGGTGTCTCGGATGTAGCAACGAAACCCCAAGACCTTGAGCTCTGATACCATATGTTAAGAACCAAATATCAATATAGCATAGAAAAACCTAAGAATAAGTACTAAATGCCTTGAAAAAGAGAGAAATTCATATAATAAGCCTCTTCGAGGGGGAAACTACCTTATGCCCACATAAATGTACAATTCCAAGATGATTCCAAATGAAAATGTCTCCTTGGTATATATAGGAGACCAGGAGGTATAATTACAACTAATGGAATAAAGCTGACATAAATAAAATAACATTACTAATGTAATATTCCCCAATTAAGGGGTAATGAACCAATATTAGGGCTTAACACTACATATCACAGATGACTCAGAAACTGACAAAACTAGATTTGGGCGAAGCAAAAGAAAGAACGAGACACATACTTCCATTGAAAACACCTTTGAGCACAAATTTTGGGTATTATTCAAAATGTATTTCTCACCACCAAAATAGACCTACTATATATATTATGAAATTATGATCTCAATGCAACTGACAGAATCGAAATTCGAGGTCCAAAAGTGCCAAAATGATCATCTAGGATTTCCCACCAGGCAAGCCTCGATAGTCATGTCCATCATTAGAAATGGATCCACTCAAATGATGGAACAACATCTTCAATTATATTTATAGAATCATTTCTTTGTGTTCTCCATGTTGCAAAAAATTACACCTCAATCAGGCACCGTATGAGGCATTTATGGGCTTTTGAACTCAAGCTCTCATTGTCTCTTGTCAATTCAACACTTTGTATTCTTTCCAAGTTTTCTTTCCCCAAAAGGAGAAGTTCCATTTGAATCCTCCGAAGAAATTCAAAATATTTCCCTTCATTTCCTCTGATACGTATCGAAGGAGTTAGTTCAAAACACTCTGATACATATCAGAGGAGTTAGTTCAAAATGCTCTGATACGTATTGGAGGAGTTAGTTCAAACTCCTTTGAACAAGTCAGAGGAGTTAGTTCAAACTCCTTTGAACAAGTCGGAGGAGTTAGTTCAAACTCCTCCGAACATAAGATAAATGCCTCTCGTAAATCGACCATAACTTTTGACTCGGTTCTCCATTTTGTGCCTTCTTTATATTGTTGGAAAGGTATTTCTGAGCTATACAACGTTCTAGTTATGTTATTTGATAAATACCTAATTCATGGTACACTTATTCCAAGTTGGAGGAGTTATTACTAACTCCACCAATTTGCTTGGAGGAGTTAGTACTAACTCCTCTTAAACATGAAAAACCACCTTTTTAAAAATGGTCATAACTTTTGACTCGGGTGTCCATTTTGCATGTTATTTATACCGTTGCAAATTTCTCTTCAAGATATACAACGTCCTAGTTATATGATTTGAAAAATTCCTAACCTATGGTATACGTATGTTTGGATTAAGATCTGACACCTTGTTGACAACCTCAAAGAACACCATAACTCAACTGCAAGCAGAGGAAATAAGAATCAAAATTAGGGAAGTTTATAAATGATACTTAAATTATTTTATGCCCCATTTATTTGCATTCAAATTATTATTCTTTATGGTTTATTGGGATTCACTCTCATCTATTGTATGTTGAATGTTTTTAGGTACCGAGTGAAGGAGGATTTCGCTCAACATTCTCATGACGAAATTTACAACCAAAGATGATGAAGGAGCAATAAAGAAAGATGTAGCAGTAATGGAGGATAAACAAAGAAAATAGCAAGAAAATGTATGAAGTAGGGATCTAGAAACTCTGTGATGATAAACTATCAAAATTAGGAGGACGCAGAGGCCCCCATACCCAAATCCAGTATTCGTGATGCGTAAGACACATATGGTTGAAATCTATGACGAACCACTAGTGTTAGGAGAAAAATTTGAAATGTAATCATTTTCCTTGTTGCTCATCATCACAAAGAGGATGAGGACAAATGTTGGAAGATGAAAGGTCATCGAGGGAGACGAAAGGCCAAAGGTATTATTGAACCTCAATAAGTAATATAATAGAACCAAAAGAAATGGCTTTTGGCTCTTGAAACCTTGTACACTTTTGAACTACTTTGGGAATACAATGTCAACTAAAATTGGAGAGTTATCCTAAGAGTTTTCAGGTACTATTGCTGAAACTGTTAATACGGAGAAGCCCTAAGGGAAAAAATTTGACTGAGAGAAGGAATTGCATGTGTTGTTTTTTTGTTGTGAACTATTTCAAAAATAATGTTTGTTGTTCACATGGGTTGTAAGAGCACGTTTGTTTATGGATTATTTCGATGCAATATATGTCTTCTTGCAGTTTTGTCATTCTTTCTTATATTACATGTCTTGAGTGAATGATCTGCTAATGTATGTAATATAGTGACTTAGACTATTTTGGTTATATATTCATGTGCATGTGTTATTTGACTTTATTTATTCATTTCATCTATCTAGGTGAAGCTACTGGTAGATTTAGTTTCATGCCACAACTCATTCACTTACGTTAATTTTCTCCTAGCTAGGATAGGTTAGATTATAGTTAGAATAGGCATACATTTAGATATTCTTCATCAACATATTATGTTTTCACAAACAACCATCACTCACCCTCATTGGTGAACTGGTCCACAACCGGTAGAATAAAACTAGCAATGGTTGTTGGGCCAAAATCTGGATGGGTTCCCTATTCCAAATGGTGAGAAGTCTAATTGGGATTTCTTACCAAGGAGAACCACTTACAATTGTCGGGTGAATTTTGACCCATCAACAGAATTGGTGCTAGAAGGAGGGTCAGATGACAAGCCTTCCCATGTGAATTCATTTAATTTAACTCTTAACTAGCCCATGGCCCCTCTTTGTACCTATGTATGGGATGAACCTTTGAGTCTTCTAAGACCCACCGAGGCTATTTCACTCAAGACAATCAATCTCTTGTCGAACCCCAAATTCGATGGTGAAGGGCATGTCTCTACATTTACGCACCTGAAAAATATTTCACATCGCTCAAAGAAATCTTAAGATTGTACAAGACAATGAAACATGTCGATTTTTCATCCTCACATTCGAAGGGAGAATTAAAGCATGGTTTAGTACATTGCCATCAAAATCAATTCATAGCTGGAAACAACTCATGGAAAATTTTATTGTTGCTCATCAAAATTATGTTTATGATGAACTCATTGATGAAATGGAAGAAATCCATAGGCTAAGAAATTAATATGAGAATGATTTATTTCTAAGAGTCATGTGGGTTTACTATATATTTCCTGAAAGGGATGAACCCTCAGGCCAATAAATATTTGTTTGGTTTTTATATCTTGTCTCTATTTCTGAAGAATGTGATATGAACAATCAAGCCATCTCTTATTCACAGAATTCAGATCCGACCACAAACAATATAGGGGGAATAATATTCAACCAACACTCTGACACAGCTACAATGAAATCTTTATCAGTAATCCTAAATCCCATATCCCCCGAGTGTGAACCATGTAAAATTCCTGCTTTTGAAAATCATGATCATATTATGGTCTGTGATGAATCTCTTACCGAGGAAATCCCATATTCTTCAGAATTTGAAGATCTTCATGCACTGTATACAAATCTGTTTGATGATTATCATCCACATGAGCAACCATCTTTTTATCATGTAATACACTCTTCACATTACTATTTTGGTAATTGGTAATGAAACATTGAATGATATACCAAATTAGGAAGAGTGCCTAGCCTTGATCAATCAAACACTCATTCTTAATGACACTTTATCTGAGATGTATCACTTTGAATCCCCTTCGCAATTTCAATTTATGGATCATGTTGAATCACAATCTAATCATAATGATCATATTTTTGATGACTACTTTTTTGTTCCATAATTGAGTGTAGGTACCAAATTATCATTCATTGATCCTTCACAATATGATATTTTTGACCTTGATGCACATATGTTAATAACTACAAATATAAAATATGTAGAGCACAACCCATTTCCATGCAAAGCATAGAAAACATTGAGTTAATCTAGGAAATGTTATTGCCTCAACATGCCCTAGAATTACTTGTTATTCCTTAGGGGAAAATTCATCAATCTTCCTTGGATGTTATTTCAAAGCTCCAAAAATCCTCGCATGATTTAGTTGATTTCATAGCATAATCTTTGGAGCTATATTTCACTCAATGTTTCCCTCAGACAATCCACCATTATCTATCCTCTCAGCATGTAGAGTATGTGAAATTTGAACCTAGGGAGATCTACATTGACAATAAGACACTCCAATTTCTATCAATGATTATTTCAAGTGTCTGTTGTCTTACTTCTACCCCTGGGATGATAAATATCACCCACTTAGAGACTCCCTTACAAAGTACGTTGCATGGAATTTTCATTCATGAGACTCATCAGGTATGTATATGGTTGTTGATTTCCTTCCATCAATCATATGATGATAATTGTAAATTTTATGATGGAATTGAGTCATGGTTGGAGGAATCTTACATATCTGCATGTACTTTTGATGCAGGAGCATCACCTTCAAGGTTGACAATGCACACATGGAGGCAATCATAAGATATTTCAACAATGCCTAAAATTCAAATCGGGCATTAACTCAAAATTTAATTGGGTTGTTGAGATATTTTGTTAAGCAATTTGAATATTGTAAATTGTTTGAAAAGTCTCTAAGGATTGTAAGAAATCATAGACATGGGGTGTTGACTTTGTTTGATATTAATTAGCAATTATTATAATGGGACAGAGTAGGTAAAAATTTTAAGTTTGAAATGATAGATTTCAGAATAGGACGGGAGAGCTCACGGAGCCAGTCCTTAGATATTTTGATTTTCAATTTGTAATAGAGATATACAGAATAGAGTATGAAAGGATTGTAGTAGAACCAGAGTAGAATAGAGCAGAGGAACACCATGTGTATGTTTTGTTTTTATGAATGAATAGAACAGACGAAAGTTGTCCCAAACTGGACTGTGTTCACCTGAATGTGATTGCATGAATATTTCATTATGTATGTGGTATTTTTTTCATTCTTGTTCTTGTGTGATAGTTCGAGAAGACGATTTTATGAACCTATAACGAAAGTGGATCAGTTCCAATCATTTCTCTTCCAAACTGTGTATGCAAGGTGTGCATTGACTGAGTCTTAGAACGACTCAAAGAGAAGGGTTTAGAGAGAGAACAGAGGGAACTTGAGGATCCAAGTGCAAGGAATGCATAGAGGCAAGAAGTGGCCAAGTTTTGAAGGAATAACCTAAGAGAACGTCAGGCGAGCGTACGGTATTTTATTTTCAAGAAAATTCCTCGAATCTGAGTTATTCGAGATCTTTGAACGCAAGGTGTGTGTAAGAGGTCAAATATTCAAAGAGGATGAAGCTCAGGAAGGATAGTACTTTTGAGTACAGATCTTCAGCAGAGAAGAATTGAAGGCTGAGGTCTTCAACACTTAGAAAACATTCTAAATCTGAGAGACGGAAAATATCAAGAGCAGGAGCATCACAGATCATCATATTTATTACAGAGGACCAATAGCCATCGGATCTGGAGGAAGGCGCACGAGTTTTAACCTTGTGTATGCAAAGTGGAATGGACTCATCAGAGTCTCGAAAGCATTAGAACCGTCTGTTGTTATAAGACACGTCGTGAAGATCCAGAAACCATCGGAGTTTCAGAACTCAGGTGCATAAGGGTGGTGATAAAGGAGGATTCGTGATCACCAAAATCCCAAAATCATTCTGACCATTGGATCGGGAGCGAAGTGTGGCGAATATCTAAAAGCCACCAGGAATATGTTTACCGGGAGACGAGAGTGAAGACTCTCCCAAATTGTTGAAGGGAAGAATGCCAGGATTTGATCATGACCGTTGATCATTCCAAAAATATCATGACTGTTGATCATGATTAAGAGTTACAGCCATTCATCAGAGGGGATACATGGATGTTGGTCGGTGTTTCGACACCGAGGAAATGAAGGAGAAGACCGAGCCAAAATCGTGAAAGGGGATTTTGTGAAAGGATCAGAACCATCCATTTTGGAGGATGCGTGGCAGAGATCTGGAAGTCACTGAGAGTTTGTTCACCGGGAGTTGGGAGGTGAAGAATCTGCAAAAATCCTGAAAAGGAGATCACCGGGATTTGGTCTGGGCTATTGATCAAGTGACAGATCTGGATCATAGATCCGAGAGGTATCGGGTATCCAAGTTTTGGGGATTTGAAAGGGAAATGAGGAGCACTGCATTGTGATTCCCTGAATCATGAAATCCTAAGCACTCGAAGGATTAGCCTTAGGCCACAGGACAGGGTCTTGTGGAGAAGGCTTAAAGGAGGAGCCGTTAGGCCCTTTTTGGGTTTTGGCATTTTGAGGGATAGGGAGTTGGGGAGAGCTCGCATGTAGGAGTCCCGAACTTTCAAAACGTGAAAGGCACATAGTCTGGAGCCTTGGGTCATAGCCCGAGGTCATGAGAGAGAAAAGGAGTCAACGCGGAGGTATCTATTAGCTCGAAAAGGAGAAGGGCGTCGAAAAGGTGGCGTACATGCAGGGATTCTCAAAGCTAGCGTCAGGGACAAAGGGACCCGTGGATATGTTCGAAGGGTTCTAGCAGGAACCATAGAGCTATTTCAGCTCAGTAGGAAGGAACGATCCAGTGACCAGGAGGTTGTGTACCTTGCCAAAGAGTGAGGTAGGGGGTCTGCATCAGGTGGTATTAGAGCTAATATTTTGAGTTTGTTTGCGGACAACAGAAAAAGGAAAAGGAGGAAGGTTGGTGCCATTTTTGGTATCAAGGAAATTTTCAATTTGTGTTTGTAGGTGACGCAGTGAAGTCATGTCGCCTAGAATATGCAAAGCGAATGAAGAGATGGAAGAAGAAATGAGGTGAATCAGAATGAGATTAGATGCCATGGAGACCACATAGAGAAGGGCACCAGATGTTGGTGATGTTAGTGAAGATGAAAGTGAAGAGGCATAGGTTGAGGAAAATGTAGCAGAGGACATCGCACAATATCACTTGATACAAGTTGTTTCAAGAATAGGAATCAGAGAAAGGATAGAGGTACCTATGTACGAAGGCAATTTGGAAGTTGAAGAATTGTTGGATTGGGTACGTGCCATGGAAAAATATTTTGATTACGAAGATATTGAAGAAGACAAGATGGTGAAGCATGCAGTGACAAGATTGAAAGGCCATGTAGCTTTATGGTGGGATGAACTACAAGCCGAACGAAGAAGAAATGGTAAGAAACAAATTAAAAGATAGGATAGGATGGTAGCTAAGTTGAAGGAAAAGTTTATCCCGAAGGATTACTAGATCAATCTTTACAGAATATTGCAGAATCTAAAACATAGAGGTTTCTCAGTGAAGGAGTACACTGAATAATTTTACCGACTGAAAATCAGGGCTAGACAGAAAGAGAATGAAGATGAGAAGACAACTAGATACAACAATGGGCTGAGATATGAAATCCAAGAGGAGATCAGCATGATGTCTGTTAGTAAATTTGAGGATTCCTATCAAGCAGCCTTGAAAGATGAAGAAAATATGGCCAGGAGGCAAAGCCAATGAACCAGAGGTGGAAAATCAAGCAGAGGAAAAGGAAGCACCAGAGAAAATTTTCGGAAGTCAAAGCCTGAAGATGACAAACAACATAGTCACCATGAGAAGGGTGGAAGCTCCAAAGAAGGAAAGCATGGTGGAAGAAGTTCTTTTCCCAGAGGTAGAGGAAGAGGAAGCGCCAGAGGAGGCATAGTTAAATGCTATACCTATGGAAAAGAAGGACATAAATATTGGGAATGTCCTGACAGAAAAAGAGAAGGCAGAGAAGAACATATTTTTGAAGCGGAGAAGCATGTGGAAGCAGAAGTAGCAGAAGCAGGAAGAAACCTCATGATGAGGAAAGTTTTTCTCAAACCAAAAAAGGAACTAGAGGAACTAATTCAGTGAACAAGCCTATTCAGAACTGCTTGCAAGTCGAAAGACAAAGTTTGCAAAGTGATCATAGACAGTGGAATCACTGACAATCTAGTATCCACATAGATCATGGGAAAGCTGGAGATGAAGAAAACTGCACACCCAAAGCCATATAAGGTATTATGGTTGCAGAAAGGGCATCAAGTCATGGTAATTCAATAGTGCCAAGTTGAATTTAAGGTAGGAGGTTACAAACATGGAATATTATGTGATGTAATTCCTATGGATGTCTATCATATTTTATTGGGAAGGTTGTGGCAATATGACCGAAAGGTTATTCATGATGGAAGAAAGAATACCTATACCCTAGAAAGGAATGGTAGGACACATATGTTGTTACCCATATAAGACAAAGAGAAAAATCCAGAAGCTATTCCAAGCATACTTCTCATGAGTGGGAAGGAGCTCTTAAAAGAAGTCAAGAAGGAGAAACAAATGCAGTTTGTTGTAGTGAGGAAGCCTAGAGTTATCCTTACAAATACTTCTGTAGAAGATTTGCCTATAGAAATCCAGGAACTATTAGAAATCTTTGTTGATATAGTCATGGATGAGTTACCACACCCATTTCCACCTATTAGTAGCATAAGACATCATATTGACCTTATTCCAAGAGCTCATTTACCAAATAAAGTATCTTATAGGTTGACACCTAGAGAGAATGAGGAAGTCAAGAATCAAGTCTGGGAGTTGTTGGATAAAGGGTTAGTCAGGGAAAGCCTAAGCCCATGTGCAGTACCGATGACATTGAGCCCAAAGAAAGTTGGAGGATGGAGGATGTGTACAGATTCTCGAGCCATCAACAAGATAACTATTAGATACAAATTTCCTTTACCGAGGATGGATGATTTGATGGATTGTTTAAGCGGAGCTAGCTATTTTTCCAAGGTAGACTTGAAGAGCAGATATCATCAAATAATAATGAGAGAGGGAGATGAATGGAAAACAACATTCAAGATGAATGAAGGATTGTTTGAATGGATGGTCATGTTGTTTGGGTTGACAAATGAACCAAGTACATTTATGAGGTTGATGAATGAAGTGTTGAAAGAATTCATTGGCAAATTTGTCATAATATATCTAGATGACATACAAATTTTCAGCAAGAAAAAAGAAGAACACCTAAGACATCTGACAGCAGTGATGGAAAGGTTGTAGCAAGAGAAGTTGCTAATAAATCTGAAGAAGAGTTCTTTTATGAAGAAGGAGCTCATATATTTAGGTTTTGTAATCTCTTCAAATGAATTGAAGATGGACCCAGGAAAGGTGAGAGCAATCAGAGAATGGCCATCGCTGAGCAACATATTTGAAGTAAGAAGTTTTCATGGGTTAGCAATATTCTATAGAAAATTTATCATAAATTTCAGTGGCATATGTGCACCCATGTTAGACACTATGAAGAAGAAACACAATTCCTTCAGTTGGATGGAGGAAGATGAAAAAAGTTTCAAAGTGTTGAAAGAGAAAATCACAGAGCAACCAATTTTTTGCTAGATTTTGGAAAATCATTCCAGGTGAGATGTGATGAAAGTGGATTAGTTGTTGGAGCAGTCTTGAGCCAAGACAATAGTCCAGTTGCTTATTTCAGTGAGAAACTGAATGATGCCAAGCAAAAGTATTTCACGTATGACAAGGAATTTTATGCGGTGATTCAAGCTTTGAAAAAATGGAGGCATTATCTAATTCCTAAAGAGTTTGTCTTGTACAATGATAATCATGCTTTGCAATTTAATACTAGGCAAGAAAAGTTGAATCAGAAACATGAAAAATGGGTAGAATTCGTGCATAATTTTACTTTTGTTATTAAACAAATTGCTAGAACTGCTAACAAAGTTGCAGATGCTTTGAGCAGAATAATTTTTATTGTACATGAATTCCAGGTGGAAACTTTGGGGTTCGAACACCTCAAGGAGATGTATAAAGAAGATGCAGATTTCAAAGAAGCTTACGAGGCATGCAAGAATCCTTTGTTGGGAGACAAAAGCCCATGGAATGAATATTTGATTCAAGATGGATTATTGTTCAAGGGGAGCCAATTATGTATTTCGAAGTGCTCAATGAGAGACAACCTGCTGAAAGAAAAACATAGTGGAGGTTTAGCTAGACACTTTGGTCACGACAAGATGTTTGCACAATTGAATAATTCATATTATTGGTTGAGCATGAGAGAAAAAGTGAAGACATTTTTGAACAAATGAAGAATTTGTCAGTATGCAAAAGGAAGACAACAAAACATTGGTTGGTATCAACCATTACCAATTCTAGAGAGGCCGTGGAATGCAATCAGTATGGATTTTGTTTTGGGATTGCCTAGAAATCAGAAAGGGAGCGATTCCATATTTGTTGTGGTGGATAGATTCTAAAAAATGGCACATTTCATACCATGCCAAAAGACAAGCGATGCCACACACATCGCCAATCTATTTTTCAGAGAAGTAGTAAGACTACATGGATTGCCAAGGAGCATAGTTTCAGACAGAGACACCAAATTTGCAGGACACTTTTGGAGAACTCTATAGAAGAGGCTGGGAACTAGATTATCCTTTAGTTCAACATATCACCCTTAGAAAGATGGACAAAATGAAGTAGTGAATAGGAGTCTCGGAAACTTACTGAGAATTTTAGTCACTGAGCAAGGTAGACAATGGGATCATATTATGGCACAAGCATAATTTGCATTCAACAATTCAGTAAACAAGAGCATAGGAAAAATTCCATTTGAAATTGTGTATGGTATACAGCCAAGGGGGATTACAAAATTGAGAAATTTGAATCAATATGAGTTCAGAAGTGTCGAAGCAGAAGATTTTGCAATAGAAATGCAGAAACTTCATGACAGAGTCAGAGAGCAGCTACAGGACAACAGCCAGAAATACAAGAGCAGAGTTGACCAAAAGAGAAGAAAAGTTCAATTCGAAATTAGATATGAGGTTTTAGTTCACTTGAGAAAAGAGTGATTCCCAAGGGGAACGTACAATAAGCTAAAGATGAAAAATATTAGACCATGCAGGAGTCTCAAAAAATTTGCAGCCAATGCTTATGAGATTGAGTTTCCAGAAAATGTTGGGATATCACCGATATTCAATGTTGTAGACTTATATTCTTACTTGAGAGATGAAGCAGGAGAATCCGATAATCAAAAATAAATTTAGTGGGAAGAGCAATTACCCACAAAAGATAAACCTCAGATGGAGAGAATTATTGAGCAGAGAGATGGAAACAAAACCAGAAGAAAGACATATCCTGAGTATCTGGTGAAATGGAAAGATCACTTAATGGAAGATGCAAGTTGGGTCATAGAACCTGATATTTTGAAGCATGGAAAGACAGTGCAGGAGCTCATGGAAAAGAGTCCATAAATTTGTTTAACTAGGGAGTATGATGCAGGAGCATCGCCTTGAAGGTCGACAACGCACATGTGGAGGCAATCAAAAGAGATTTCAACAATGCTTGAAATTCAAATCGGGCATTAACTTAGAATTTAATTGGGTTGTTGAGATATTTTGTTGAGCAGTTTGAATATTGTAACTTGTTTGAAAAGTCTCTAAGGACTGTAAGAAATCATAGACATGGAGTGTTGACTCTGTCTGATAGTAATTAGCAGTTATTGTAATGGGACAAAGTAGGTAACAATTTTAAGTTTGAAATGATAGATTTCAAAACAGGATGGGAGAACTCATGGAGCCAGTCCTTAGATATTCTGATTTTCAATTTTTAATAGAGATATATAGAATAGATTATGAAAGGATTGTAGTAGAACCAGAGTAGAATAGAGAAGAGGAACACCATGTGTATTTTTCATTTTTATGAATGAATAGAACAGACGAAAGTTGTCCCAAAATGGACTCTGTTCACTTGAATGTGATTGCATGAATATTTCATTATGTATGTGGCATTTGGTTCATTCTCGTTCCTGTATGAGAGTTTGAGAAGACGATTTTATGAACCTGTAACGAATGTGGATTAGTTCCAATCGTTTCTCTTCTGAACCTTGTATGCAAGGTGTGCATTCACAAATGCAAGGTGTGTGTTGATTGAATCTTAGAATGACTTAGAGAGAAGGGTTCAGAGAGAGAACAGAGGGAACTTGAGGATCCAAGTTCAAGGAATTCATAGAGGCTAGAAGCGACCAATTTTCAAAGGAATAACCTAAGAGAACGCCAGGCAGGCGTAAGGTATTTTCTTTTCAAGAAAAATCCTTGAATCTGAGTTATTCAAGATCTTCGAACATAAGGTGTGCATAAGAGGTCGAATCTTCAAAGAGGACAAAGCTCAATAAGGATATTAATTTTGAGTACAAATATTCAGCAGGAAAGAATTGAAGGCTGAGATCTTCGACACTTAGAAAACCTTCTAAGTCTGAGAGATGGGAAAGCTCAATAGGAGGAGCATCGCAGATTGTCAGATTTAATACAAAGGACTAATAGCCATCGGATATGGAGGAAGGTGCATGAGGTTTAACCTTGTGTATGAAAAGTGGAAAGGACTCAGCAGAGTCTCAAAAGTGTCAAAACCATCCGTCGTTATAAGACACATGGCAAAGATCCAAAAAACATTGGATTTTCAGAACTCATGTGCATAAGGGTGGTGAGAAATGAGGATTTGTGATCACTGAAATCCTGAAATCATTATGATAGTTGGATCAAGAGAGACACATGGAAAAGATCCAAAATCCACCGAGGATTTTTTTACCGGGAGACGAGAGTGAAGACTCTCTCAAATTTCCCAAAGGAAGAATGTTGGGATTTGATCATGACCGTTGATCATCCCGAAAAGATCATGATCGTTGATCGTGATTAAGAGTTACAGCCGTCCATCAGAGGGGATACGTGGTTTTTGGTTGGTGTTTTGGCATCGGGGAAATGATAAAGAAGATTGGACCAAAATCGTGAAAGGGGATTTCACAAAAGGATTAGAACTATCCATTTTGGAGGACACGTGGAAGAGATCCACAAGTCATCAGGAGTTTGGTCACCGAGAGTTGGGAGGTGAAGAATCCCCAAAAATCCTGAAAAGGAGATCATCGGCATTTGATCTGGGCCATTGATCAAGTGACAGATCTGGACCATAGATCTGAGAGGTATCAGGTCTCCGGGTTTTGGGGATTTGAAAGGGAAAGGAGGAGCATTGCATTGCAATTCCCGAAATCGTGAAAGCTGAAGCACTCGGAGGAGTAGCCCTAGGCCATAGGACAAGGTTGTGTGGAGAAGGCTTAAAGGAGAAGTCATTAGGCCCTCTTCGGGTTTTGGCATTTCGAAAGACAGGGAACCGGGGAGAGCTCGCATGTAGGAGTCCCAAAATTACAAAATGTGAAAGGCGCGTAGTCTGGAGTCTTGGTTAATGAGAGAGAAAAGGATTCAATGCAGAGGTATTTGTTGGCTCTGAAAGGAGAAGCATGCCGAAAAGGTGGCATACATGCAGGGCTTCTCGAAGCCAACGTCAGGGACAAAGGGACCTACGGATCTATTCAAAGGGTTCCAGCAGGAACCAAAGAGCTATTTCGTCTTAGCAGGAAGGAACGATCCAGTGATCATGAGGTCATGGACCCTGCCGAAGGGTGAGGTAGGGGGTCTGCATCGACTATGAATCATAACACCACTAAATTTAACTTGCTAAGAGGATACTTGTTTGAATCAATTATTCCTATCCTTTATCTCTCATTACTTCATTCTCTGCGATTGGCCTTCAATCAACATGTGATTACATGTTTGGAGTTACTTGATTAGCTTCACTGTCACGATGATTATAACTAGCTTCCTTTCAACCAATGTAGGTTAGGTTAGAAATAGGATTAGCATAGTCGTATTACTTCCTTTCTTCCTACATATCTTAGATATTTGTTTTTATTTTCATCTGAATAGCACAGGTTTAGATTTGTTTTGTTTTATTCAATAAACACTACCAATTATCATTAGCTTAATTCATAGTTAGAGGTGATTTCTTTAGTTTAATTTCCTTTTCATCAAAGTTTTCTTCTTTTAGTGAAATGATCTTCATTTTGTTTCACTAAACGTTTGTCTTAATCTTGGTTTTTCTCCACCTTCATGAGGAAATCATGTGGACAAATTCTCCAAGAAATTCAATTGCAAAATTCACTTGTCTCAACAACATTTACCCTGACATTGATAGTTGGGTAGCCAGTTACCCTAAAATTCTGAAAGAAAATCTGATGGGGGATGCTTTACAGTTTGGCCAATATTGAGACTATATTGAAGGAATTACATCAATTATTCACAACCTTTCTCAAGATTGCGTCTATCAAACAAAATTATTGAAGTGATTCTGACTCCCTGATAGGAGGCATGATTATCCTCGAGGAACAGGTCATTAAGCGTCAGTTTTTCTATGATAATTTGATCACAATGATGTTTAACCTCACGAATACTGATCAATCAAAGGTATCACAAGCACACTTTTCTAAGGAATAATGTGTGATCATCATAGCTATAGTTATTTTTTGCCCAAAAAGATAAATTCCACTAGGAAAACCAACATTCAAGCTCAATCCTGCTCTGTCTCATGGAAAATGGAATGGGTGATACTCATGGCATGATATCATACATCCACACATATTTTGGTTATCGTTTTCATATTACTGTGGTGAGGATTTTTCAGAAAGATTTTCTAAAGTTGATCATGGAAATATATATTCCGTTGAAAAAAAAGACACGATTTAAGGAAGACACACATCTTAAGAAGGTTGGAACTGATCATGAAACATCATAATTGTGGTTGAATAAACATATCACTATGTAACATCAATTATAAATCTTGAAAAAGTGGAAAGGAAGAGAAAGTATTACAAGGCCAAATCAAGGAAATATGATAGACAACAAAGTGGAATTTTGATTAACCCTTTCCCCCTGAAGTATAAGACTACACAATTGAACTATAAGCCTTCAAAAAATCATAATGAGAGGTGTAGTTATCATCCAACACTGGCACTAAAACCTATGTGAATGAAGTAATATGTGTATAATCTTTCACATCGATTAGTTTCTTCAAGAAACTGCAAATTTCTAGTTGGTTGAAATGTGTGAATATCCTCTAAGCTGCTGGAAACACTCAATCTATAATTTATTTATCAGTCTACTACATTTCTGTTGGCAGCCCCACACGATTTCGTTATTTGAACAAGAAATTACATTTTTTGTAGTTGCCTTCACCTCAATCTTGTAAACATAATCATTTTGAGATGATTACTGGATTAGAAAAGATGTTCATTAATTCTTTAAGTTTGCATTTTCATTTTGTTTTATGCTTGATTCATGACTGAAAGCATGAATCAAACATGAAAACCTAGCTTGGTAATATTTTTTCTATACAAGGTATTCTTTTTAAGGGTCATCATGCTTATATCCAATCTAAATCCAATACTTGAATAACCTATTTTTGGGTGTTTTGGGTGTTGATATAATTAATATATTGTTAGGTGATTTGTATTTGAATTATGAGGATTTTTGTTTTAATATATTTTAAACCCTTTTGCATACACAATGGTTGTGCTAGTAGTCATGGAAATTAATGCACAACTAATGTACTCTGTACTTAACTCACCTTGTTGTCACAATGCATTAACCAGCCTTTCATTATGGGTATAGGGTTTCAACACTTTATGTTAGACTTTCATTACCAGGAATGGTAAATCTTTATGATCAAACCCTCGATGTTCATGCTATGATAACACACAGACTTTGTTATGTTTTTTTCCCCTTTATCCATTCAAATATGTTCCTATCGCTCCTTCCATCTAAACCTAAAACTGCTCTGAGTCATCCCTGTTACATTATAATCATGTTTGTTATGGCTCATGTTGTTCGTTTGGAGCCAAATGGTTGTTAGGAATTGTTATATCACGATGATGCAATTGAATATTTAAAAAGTCAAGTCTAGGATGCTTTCCTTAAAAGATTTGAAAGCTATAACCTTCAGGTGGCAAAGGCTTTTGCACAGACTTTCGATGGGTGCAGAGCGAAAATTGGGGATACCCAATTAGAGGTAACCGAGGGGTTTGTGAGAGAAGACATAGGGCTTCCATCCACCGATGAGAAATGGTTAAAAAACTCAAAAATTGAAGAAGTGCCTTGGATCCTCTTCATGACCTCTAGGAAAATCAACTGGTGTGAAAAAGGTATCCCCATCTCTTTGGTTAAACCTAGGTGGCATGGCCTGTTGTTCATTCTCAAACATGTTGTGACCTGTGAGGGTCTTTATGGTTTAATTTTCCTCTATCATATACGACTACTTATGCATTTCATTGGTTTTCAATTAAACATGCCTTTTTATCTATTGAGAAGCCTTTATAAAATGTACAAAAGGTATAAGAGGCAGAGTGTTGAATCTAGTCTGTTCCATCATGGATTTATTAAGATTTTGTTGATTCACCACTTATCAACCGTGGGCGACTGTTGGGATGGGTTTTTGATAACAAATGTTTTTTCTACAACCGATCCTGTAGAAAACCCTATTTTGGGTGAGCCACTAATTAAAAAAAAGCTTGACATTCCAAGTAATGAACTAGACTCTCTTAACATAAACCCTCTAGACGAGGCAATGCCAAGTCAGTCTTCACATGAGAAAAAGCATACTGAATTGGAGGTAAGTGAACCTCCTATGCCTAAATTTGATGCTAGCCAAAACGTAACTGTGAAGCCGGATGTAAAAAAACCTTGCAAACAAACAAAACAAAAATGCACGTCCCTAGGGTTTCAGAACAAAAGAGCAGGTCATCTTATTTCAAGAAAATTGAGGAATTGAAATGACTCTCATTTGAGCTTGATCGGCCCGATAGAGGTCAACGAGGTCTCAAACTCCGAAATAGAAGATTTCCTGGCTTTGGAAGACTTGTCAAATATTTGGTCCTACTGAACCCTATGACTTTGTGAAGAATTTTCCACCATGCCTCAAGGGTAAGGAGGGGTTCTCTGGTATTGGGCTTGGTCAATAGAAAATAACAGGTAAGGTCGATACAACCATGTTTGATTGTACACTTCATAAACATATCGTTCCTCTTGTATAGTGTGATGTTTATTTCCACTGGATTGAACGGTATTACACTGATATACCCATCCTTAAGGATCAAATTAAAACACTCACAACTCAAAGTGAATCACTAAGACAAGAAAATATCGACCTCAGAGTAAACATAGAGAGGAAAGCTAAACGCCTTAAGAGGACGGGGAACATAGTGATAAAAAATGCAACCATCGTTAAAGAAATAATTAATTTTGAACTACTCGACCCATCATTAGTCAATTGTTGAAATGGTAAAACAATTTTCCTCTTATTATATTCATGTCATCTATTTTAAATTGAATCGATTTGAAATTGGATTTTTTTTTCTAAGATAAGACTGGCTACATAATATTTCGATTTTGTAGCCAAGTCAACTTTAAATAAAAAAAATTAGAAATTAGACGTTGATAATTGTCTAACTTATTCTTGTTTCATTTTTCAGGAAATAGTAGATCTTGTTGTTGATCATATGGGGAGAACATGTTCGATTATACATTTGAATGATTAGTATTTCCCTTTCTGTTCGCTTTTTAAAAACTTTTATTAATTTTTTAGAAGAATCGACTCAGTTATGAGTGGTTGTTAGCCCTCTATTTTTGTAATATTTTTGTTCTCATGAAATCCTATCCTATTCTAGGAGATAGGAAAATGGGATTTCAAATCACTTTAAATACTATTCATTTTGTAAGTAAAAAACATCTTTTGCCTGGAACAGATTATGGACAAATGATTTTCAGAACTTAATGGAACAACTTATAACATTTTTGGCTTTAGACCAATGTGAATGTTGTCTCAATTATGTTTTGTCTCTCTTATTTTGGAATCGTAATGTGTTGTATAGCTTTATTATCCATGACATGTGATATTCCATTTTATTTGATCTTTTAAATGTTGTCTTTAATTTGTTGTTTCAATTAATTATCACTGTGATCATCATATCAATTGAAAGACCATGATTTTTGTCTGATGTTAGTTGATTGATAATATGAATATTTTACATTAAGATTTATATTACAGTGATCGTTCATAATCATAATATCATTGTGTATACATGTCTATTATTTTGTTCTCATATTCTGGATATCAACAAACATTTGGAGTTTGTTCTGGGAGCATCATCATAAGCCTATCATAGATTTTTCTTATAGGCAGGACAGCAGGAGTGTCGGATCGCATAGAGACATAGACATGATATAAAAACTAATCTCAGGTTAGCTTTAATTCCATTAACTTTCTGTTATTTTACCTATTAGTGAAAATGAAAGATTTTAGATTGGATTTGACCATCGCTTAATGCTTGTTTCATAACTTAGTTAATTCAAGTTCCTAGATTTATGATTAAAAAACAGAAAATACAAAAATGTTCTTTCTTTATCTACTTCTTAGAACAATTACAAAACTGTGATTTTGCAAGGCTTTTACTAAAACTTGCTACCTGTAATTATTTTGTTCATAACTAATATCTTCATATTTGCCTTTCTGTTTAATATACTTGTCAAATAATTAGATTAAAGTTCATAGATTATTATAGTTTTAACATTAGTTAGTTTACTTCTTTTCTTTGTTTTAGGACCTTAGTCGGCTAACAAAGCCATTAAACCCATCAGATTAGGTTACATCAAACGGCTTGGGTTATTTAGACAACCCTAGACCAGATATATTCTTCCAGTTGATGGCATGTCCAATTTTCCCATCAACAAATGGCACTAGAAGGAGGGCCTAAATTCAATTGATGGAACGTGGAGGTCACAAGAATACTCCCCCACACACTCTCTCCGCTATCATAATGTGTAGTCACTAAGACAACAACGTTACGCTTGAAACAACAACTACCTCAAACGAGAATCCTGAGCTTCCCATTGAACCAGTGACACCAACTCCTCAAGGGGCGGGCGTCCAAGAAATTGTTCGTCAATCACTCATAAGGACACATAGTGCCTTGGCCCATATTAGACAACCTGGTAGGCCAATTAAAAAAACCTTAGATTTCTCGGATATACGAGAACAACTTGAAGGCACTGGTCTACTCTTAAACCCTTTAGGAGATAATACCACTGATCCTACCAAAACACCTACTCTTGGAGCTGGAGGGTCTGGTATCCCAACTTCCCCACCTGATTCATATCCATCCTCTTCAGGAGAAGAGTCATCTGACGAAGGCAATTCCTCGTCTTAATCATCTCAGCCTTCGACACCACCAAAACCCATGGAAAACCAAAACAATCCTTCTAGACCTTGGCTTGATCAAGATGTCGTAGTAGTACCTGGACCACAACATCCATTTCCGAAACACTCAGAGAAATGATTGCCTAAATTTGATCCAGATTCTAAACAATCTGTTGAGGATCACATAAAAGTTTTTATGTTGGCCATTAGACTCTGAAATGTAGGACACGAATATGTAGTATGCAAACTCTTTCCTTATACTTTTGAGGGCAATGCCTCCACATGGTATTTTTCTCAACAGCCCCAGACCATCGTCTCTTGGGACAAGTTTGAAACCTATTTCTTAGAGAAGTTTGGAGATGATAAATCTCCTAAAATACTGGTTATGGAGCTCTCTAGTTTAAAAATGAATCCCAAGGAAAAATTAAAAGATTTTAACCATAGATTTCTTACCTTAAAGAATAAAATCCATGTAGATTCAATGCCTGCGGAAAGTCTAATCATCGCATATTAAGTCAAAGCCTTGCACAATAATATCGCCATACGGGTTGAAAGGTCTAAAAATAACACTTTGTTAGGATCATTTGAGGAGGGAAGCCAAATTGAAAAGGACATATTAATTTTAAAAGACAATCTTAATAATGAACCTGAAATGACTTTGTCTTATAAAAAGAAAATAGAAATCCTTACTAGGCCTCCTGAGGCTAAAAATTAACCAGAAACTTTAGACTTAGAAATATTGCAAAAGGATTTCCAAAAATTATCAAATCAAGTCATGGACTTGAAGATATCGGCTGAGGAGGCATCCTCAAGCAAAGGAAGTTTTAAATCTCCTTTCAGAAAACCTTTTCCTCCCAACCGACCAAACCAAACCACTAAAGGTCTTAATTTCAAAAGCTTGCAGTACGCTTTACAAACCATTATAGAAGCACATGATAATTCTGCTTATGCCCCTCCTGAAAATTCTAAATACGTAGTTGAGGAAGAAGTAGCAGAAGAAGAGGAATCATCCCCCAATATCTTCGGACACTTCTTTGACAGTATTTTCCAAGAAAATTTTGAAACTGACCACCCTTACAACACAAGAAGCAAAACAAAAAAACAAACCTTCTGAAGTGAGTAATAATGTATTACCAAAACAGTCAAAGCAAGATGAAATAAAAAAAAATTAGCAGCCCCGGTTTTAGAATATGATTTAGTTGAAGATCTAAAAAAACTTAGGGCTAATATTTCTGTTTTCGAGCTTTTGAAATTTCCCCTTATTTTGCAGAAAATGCTTCAAAATATCGCAGAAAACAGTAAGAACAATGATCCTAGCAGCAAGAAAATTGCAGAAAATGGTTCTAAAATAGCCAAAAAGATCCCAACTAAAACAACATTTGAACCTCCAGATAAAAGGGATTTACCTTTAAAAACTGTAGCAAATGTAGATAAAACTATTTCAGGGATAGTGACAAAAAATCAGCAGAATTCTACTGTTAACGCTCGTAAAAATGCCCCTCCTTTCTTATTAACCTTTGAAAATTTTAATAAGAATGTACATAATTTCATGGTCGATTCTGGTGCATCATCAAATGTGATGCCTTTATCTGTTTGTCAAAAAATTAACGCAGAAGCTCAACCTTCTGATCTCAAAATCATTCATCTTGATCGGATGAACGTTAAGGTAATCGATGAACTTAAGAATGTTCTGATTAGGTTACCTTCTAATCCTAAGGTTCACCAAATTATTGACATTATTGTTGTTGAAATACCTAAAGTATATGGTTTGTTTTTAAGAAGGTATTGGTTCAAATAGCTACATGGTTACTTTTCCATAGATTGGTCTCATTTGTGGCTGCTGCAAAATGGATAGCCCAATCAAATTAGGATAAATCGCGAACGCTATCTCAAGCACAGCGTGACGGATATAAATGATCCAAACGAACCATTCACCACATCTACTAATTCATTTGAAATGCAGGGACTGAATACCTTCCTTGGTAACTTTATGACTGAAATCTCTCCTATCACTAATCCAGGGCAACAATCAGAAGTTATGACCTATACTCAGTCATCAACTTTGCCAAGTGTGACAAACACTGCTGACGAAACTGAAATCTGGTCACTGTACTTCGACAGATCCAAATCCAAAGAAGGAGCCGGTGTAAGATGTGTACTCATTGATCCCACAGGTAATAAGACTTTCATTGTCTGTCGATTAGAGTTCGAGTGCACTAATAACACCGCAAAATACGAAGCACTTCTACAAGGGATTAAGAAAGATTTGGATATGGACGTAAGAAATTTAATGGTATTCGGTGATTCAGAAATCATAGTCAGGAAGGTAAGAAATTCCATACATTTCTTATCACCACATCTAAAAAGTTACCAAACTAAGGTATGGAGTTTAATGCAAAAATTTTCAGCATTTAATATAAATTCCATTCCTAGGCTAAATAATTCAGAGGTTGATTTATTGGCTAATGTTGCTTCTAAACTATTACCTGCAGAAGGTCTTTCTCTTGATGCATTTTTGATTGAATTGTTGTTCAGGCCATCGATCCCAGACAACATTACTAATTTGAGAGTGTTCGACGATGATCATCAAATCATCAACTTCTTTCATATGGAGGACACCTTCCAAGGTGCAGTCGTCAACAAAGGAAATCACGATGAAAACCTCCACAACTTCACGATAATATCAGATCCTAGATCTTCTGAATTGATGTCTGATCTGGTAAACTCTATTCCCAGATCTGTTGTAAGACTAGAGAGGTTTTATGACTTGCATGATAAATTTAGAGGGTCAGTTAATTGTAAAATGAATAGTTCTTCTTTGACTTATGAGATGGTAAATTTATGGACTAAGGAAAATCCTCAGAATATTAATTTGGGAACAGGATGCTCCGAACAAGAACGATCTGCCTTTATAAAATTGTTTAAATAATTTAAAGACATTTTTGCTTGGACATATGATGATTTGAAAACATTTGATCCTAATATAATACAACATGTCATCCCCATGAAACCACAAACTCAGCCTTTTCAGCATAAATTAAGAAAGATGCACCCCAAATTGGAACCCACTGTCAAGAAAGAACTGAATAAATTACTAAATGCAAAGATAATTTTTCCGGTTGGACACACATAATGGGTGTCTAATCTAGTTCCTATAAAGAATAAAAGTGGTGAAATTCGACTATGTGTCAACTTTCGTAACTTAAACGGAGCATTTGATAAAGATAACTATCTCGTTCCTCCAATGGAACAAATTCTTCAGCAGGTATCTGGTTCAGAAAGACTATCTCTGTTAGATGGTTTTTCGAGGTACAAATAGGTCCTCATGTCTCCCTCAAATCAACTTAAAACCACTTTTTGTACCCCATGGGAGACTTATTCCTACATGAAGATGCCTTTTGGGATTATAAATGCCGAGGCCACTTTCCAGAGAGCAATGGACATTATTTTTTGTAGTCTCAGAAATCAATCAGTAGTGGTATATCTTGATGGCGTTACCATTTTCTCTAAAAACAAGAAAGATCACTTGTCTCATGTTAGGTTTGTCCTAGAACGATGCCGCAAGTATGGCATATCTCTCAACCCTAATAAATCAATCTCTGTTGTAGAGCAAGGAAAACTACTTGGGTTCATAGTGTCCAAAGATAAAATGATTATTGATCCCGAAAGAACCCAAGCTATTGCCAAACTTCCCCCTCCCTCCTCCAAAAAATCCATGCAATCGTTTTTAGGAAAGATTAATTTTGTCAAAATATTTGTCCCAAGTTTCTCAAAAATGGTAAGACCTTTACAAAATTTAATTAAAAAGGATGTTCAGTATCATTGGGGACCCCAAGAAATTCAAGCTTTTGATTCTATTAGAAAATAAATAATAGAATATCCTTCCTTGATGAGTCCTGATTTCTCTCGGGATTTCACTCTTTACACTTTCGCCTCTAACCGATCTTATGTTGTTGTGTTAACAAAAAAGAATGTTGAAATCAATGAAATACCCATTTCCTTCATGAGCTCAGCTTTCAAAGGGGCAGAGCTGAATTACCCAGTTGTAGATCAACAAGCATATGCTGTTTTTAAAGCAATAAAACACTTCCGGTCATATCTGCTGAAATCTAGAACTAAAGTCATCGTTCCTTAACCTGTTGTGAGAAACTTGTTAATACAAAAAGAATTGGGTGAAAAACGGGCAAATTAGATGATGTCATTACAAGAATATGACCACGAAATAACCCCTGCACAAATTGTTAGAGGTCAAGGACTATGTAAACTAGTGGTTGATTCAATTGAAGGACAGGAAAGTCAAATTAACATCTCATCTGCAAATCAGCACTACGGGAAACAAATTAGTTGTACACAAGTTACTGCTAATTCTTGGTATGATGATATTAAATTTTATTTAGCACATGGATCTTCTCCTCTCTATCTTGATCCTAAAAATAGAAGAGCACTTAGGTTAAAATATGCATCTTTCCAGTTAATAAATGATGTATTGTTTCGAAATAATTTCGACGGTGTTCTTATGCGTTGTTTGGAAAAGGAAGAATCAAAAAAAGTATTATCTGAACTTCATGCAGGTTACACTAGTGGACACTTTGGTGGACACCACTACTCACAAAATTTTAAGAGCTGGGTAGTATTGGTCCACTTTGTTTAAATACGCCCACACTCTATGCCGTAAATGTATAATTTTCCAAAAGGCTGCAGGACGAGTCAAGACGTCAACATTTCCTTTGCATCCTGTCACTTTAGATTCCCCTTTTCAGCAATGGGGTCTTGACATCATAGGACTGATTAATCCTTCTTCTTCACAGCAATATAATTATATTATTACAACAACGGATTATTTTAACAGATGGTCCAAAGCTACACCTTTAAAAGTGGTAAACACGAATCAAGTAATATCTTTCCTTAGTTCACATATCATTACTCGATTCAGCATTCCTGAATGTTTATTATTTGATAACGCATCTTATTTCTCATCCCTGGATATGAATGTGTTTTCCTTAGAAAAAGGGATTTAACTGAAATATTCTGCCAGTTATTATCCTCAAGGAAATGGTCTAGCAGAATCGACAAATAAAAATTTAATCAAGATCATTAAGAGGACAGTTTATGAAAACCACAAGAACTGGCACAATGCACTATTTAATGCACTCTAGGTTGATAGAGTGACACCAAAAACCTCTATTGGTAATTCCACTTTCTTTCTCATCTATGGGAGAGAAGCAATCCTCCCTCCACATGTTTTAGTTCCATCTCTGCAATTATCGCAGAAAGTCTAAGAAGAGGTCTTCCCTCCTTTGGAAAGTTGAATCAATGCCTTATTAAAACTGGAGGAAGTAAGAGCACAAGAAAAGCAGAAGCTGGATCATCATCAATAGATTGTAAAAATATGGTTTGATTCAAAATCTTCTTCATATAGGAACTTCGAGGTAGGAGACTTGGTTATCAGGTGGGATAAACCCCATGAGGGAAAGGGGGAACACACCAAGTTTCAAAATCTGTGGTTGGGACCATTTGTAATTTTTGAAAAACTAGGTCACAGCTCTTTCTGTCTATACAATTTGGAGGGACAGCCAGAAAATTTCGTAGTGAATGGCTAAGCTCTCAAAAGATGTTTCTCTTGATGATTCCAGATGCACCTCTCTGTACATATTTTTCTGTTTTAATTTTCTTTTTTGTCATTTGATTTTGGTTCTTTTCATTTTTTTTGTTTTCACTGGTTTCTGAATAAATATATGTCTAGGTCACCATTTAGTTCTTGAAAGGAAATCAAAAGTATCATCCTAAAGAAACAATCGAGGTCATTTTAAAGAACCAGTGCTGTAAATTGCTAAAACTCGAGCTAGCAAAGGAAACTTTATGTTCAAAATAGTCTTCCTGGTTTCATTTTATAATCACGAGAAGATATGATCATCATTAAAACTCTTTACACTATCCCTGAAACAAATCAAGTATGACTTCTTGTCCTCGAAAAGTTGTTCTTATCAAAAAACTAAGTTAATATCATGATGAAGGTCGTCAAGTGATAAATTAAGTTGGAAAATATCAAGTTTTTTGAAATCTGAAATTTTCAGCATCACCCTGCTCTCCTGAAGATCGTAAAGTTTATGTCAAATTGTAAATAACTTCTAGAGAGATGAAAACACTACAAGGTGTGGGAAGTGTCTGTAAACCCATCGAGATATTGAACAAGTCTGTAGGCAGTGGATAAATGCATGCATGATGCCAAGGAAACTTCGTCGGGGTACTGAAAAGGCCTGCTGGCAGTGAAGCAATGTCAGGTTCAAGAAAATTATCAGGTATAAATTTTTGGTATTAATCGTAAAATGTCCTTCATATTGAATTGATAATTCTTGGACAAGGTAGAGGTGTCAGAGTGGGTTAATTGACATCCCTTTCGAGGATATGGAGGCCTGTTGGCATAAGCGTCCTTGTCAATAGTATTGGAGTCAGTTGATTAAACATCTTCTCACTTGTAATTAAAACTTGTCACTGGATTTCATTTGGACAAAAACACATCTGACACTAGACTATGTGATTTTCTAATTTTGATTAGGATGCTTGACTTGTTGTTGACTGTTCTTTATTTATTTTTCAATCATTCTGATCTTCCCTAACATGAACCCTCTGGTGATGCAGAGATAACTGCTTCTCCCAGTAAGTCACCATTGTTGGCAGCCCCACACGATTTCCTTATTTGAACAAGAAATTACATTTTCTATAGCTGCCTTCACCTCAATCTTGTAAACATTATCATTTTGAGCTGATTACTGAATTAGAAAAGATGTTAATTAATTCTTTAAGTTTGCATTTTCATTTTGTTTTATGTTTGATTCATGACTGAAAGAATTAATCAAACATGAAAACCTAGCTTGGTATTATTTTTTATATACAAGGTATTCTTTTTAAGGGTCACCATGCTTATATTCAATCTAAATCCAATACTTGAATGACTTATTTTTGGGTGTTGATATAATTAATATATGGTTAGGTGATTTGTATTTGAATTATGAAGATTTTTGTTTTGATACATTTTAAACCCTTTTGCATACACAATGGTCTTGCTAGTAGTCATGGAAATTAATGTGCAACTATTGTACTCTGTACTTAACTCACCTTGTTGGCATAGTGCATTAACAAATCCCTTCAGTGCTGGTATAGGTTTTTGACTTTGTATGTCAAACTTTCTTTACCAGGAATGGTAAATCTTTACGATCAAACCCTCAATGTTCATGCTATGATAAAACATAGGATTTGTTATGGTTTTTCCCCCTTTATCCATTCATATATGTTCCTATCGCTCCTTCCATATAAACCTAAAACCATTCTAATTCATCCATGTTACATTCTAGTCACATTTTTTATGGATCTTGTTGTTCATTTGGAGCCAAATGGATGTCAGGCATTGCTATCTCACGATGATGCAATCGAAGATTTAAAAATTCAAGGCTGGGATGCCTCCCTTAAAATATTTGAAGGCTATAACCTTCAAGTGGAAAAGGATTTCGCACAAAAGTTCGATGGGTGCAGCGCAGAAATTGGGGATACCTAGTTAGAGGTTACCGAGGGGTTTGTGAGTGAAGCCATAAGGCTTCCATCCACCAGCGAGAAATGGTTCAAAAAATCAAAAATTTAAGAATTACCTTGGAGCCTCTTCATGACCTCCAGGAAAATCAACTACTCCGAAAAAGGTGTCCCCATATCTTTGGTTAAACCTAGGTGGCATGGCCTCTTTTTCATTCTCAAACAACTTGTGACCTGTGAGGGTCATTATGGTTTAATTTTATTCTATCATATATGACTGCTTATGCATTTCATTGGTTTTCAATTAAACATGCCTTTTAATCTGTTGAGAAGCCTGTATAAAATGTCCAAAAGGTATAAGAGACAAAGTGTTGATTCTAGTCTGTTCCATCATGTCTTGATTAAGATTCTGTTGATTCACCACTTGTCAAACATGAGAGACTGTCGGGATGGGTTTTTGATAAGAAATGGTTTTTCTACGACCGTTCTTGTAGAAAACCCTATTTCAGGTGAGCCACTGATTAAAAAATAGCTTGACATTCCAAGTAATGAACTAAACTCTCTTAACAGAAACCCTCTAGATGAGGCAATACCAAGTCAGTATTCACATGAGCAAAAGGTTGTTGAATTGGAGGTAAGTGAACCTCCTATGCCTAAATTTGATGCTGGCTAGAATGTCACTGTGAATCCCAATTTCAAAATATCTTGCAAACAAACAAAACAAAAACACACAGCCCTAGGGTTTCAGAACCAAAGAGAAGGTCGTCTTATTTCAAAAAAATTGAGGAATCAATACGACGCTCATTTGAGCTATATTGGCCCGATCGAGGTCAATGAGGATTTTCCTGGCTTTGGAAGACCCAGATTTTCAAATATTTGGTCCCACTGAACCCTATGACTTTTTGACGAATTTTCCACCGTGCCTCAAGGGTAAGGAGGGGTTCTCTGGTATTGGGCTTGGTCAAGGGAAAATAACAGGTAAGGTCGATATAGGCATGTTTGACTGTACACTTCATCAACATATCATTCCTCCTGTACAGTGTGATGTTTGTCTCCACTGGATTGAACGGTATTACACTGATATACCCATCCTTCAAGCTCTGATTAAAACACTCACATCTCAAAGTGAATCACTGAGACAAGAAAATATCGACCTCAGAGTAAATGTAGAGATAGGACAACTGCAGGGGCAGGT
>JZKD02S0091229.1:844969-875402 GCA_000966675.3 Picea glauca | reverse complement strand
ATATATATATATATATATATATATATATATATATATATATATATATATATATATATATATATATATATATATATATATATATATATATATATATATATATAACATGCATATTAAACCTAATTAACATATTTAACTAAACAAATCAGAGTAAGCACAAGATTACTGCTAACATAAATAATCCCTAGCATTAATAATAATTCATATGCACAACAGAATACATGATACATATAAGCGTCATAGTCATGCAAAACATAATATTAAGCATAATTTGATACTTATCTTTGAAACTGTGGTAATTCCACCAACTGCGTGTAGACCTTCCACGAACCTCCCAGCCTTAGACCACGCTTCTCATCACTCTCAGCAGTAGGTCACCCCCGAGCTGGGACTAAGCTCCACCCAAGGTAAGGAATCCTAGTCTAGGTTGAGGTTATAGGGAAAATTACACAGAATAACCGGAAGGATTCTTCCCAGGATGCGTTCTTACGCCCACTACTAACAGACTCTCACTCCCCACATGCCTGTTATGTTTCAGAGTATACACCTTCACAAGAAAATTCCATCGGTGCTTCACCTCCCTTTCTAGGCCTCGGAAATAGGCCGGATCAGGAATTCTCAGAGATCTGAAGCTGGTGCTGGACTCTCTCTGGGAGAAAACCACTTCCCAGCAGACTCTCTCACCTGGAGGGAGTTGCTCACAAGCCTAACAACCTGCTTCTTCTACCACACCCTTCGACTCAATTCCAACCAGGTGAGGGAAACTGCAACAACATCAAGCACTCAGTTGACGCTAGGATGATGACCACAATAGAAAACGAGCAACCACGAGGCTCCACATGAACATACAATGTTCCGCAAGCCACACGCATTCAAGCGCTGCATGACCACAACGGTCCATTGGAAACACAGACACAGGCTTCCCAAAACTGGTGACAGACAGATGCTACAGCATAACAAGGCTCAAAAACTACAAGACATTTTTTTTCCCCCACCAACAATACAGGACAGACTCATGGCTCAAGTTTCAGGGATGCATGAGGATGTATAGAGATCCCACGTAGAGACTTAATGGTTCAGGTAAGGATTCCCTAGAAAAAACATCGAAACAGAGGTCGATCCTGGACACCCACGAGTTCAAATGGAGGATGGAAAATGGGAGGTCGAACCCTCAACATTTCTCATTTCCTGGGTTAAATTGCATGTGCTTGGGCTGACACATGTCATCCATGAAGCATGCTCCTCCCCCTTGGAGTCACCTATCCTTCCGAGGACTTAGGATAAAACATAAATTTCACATGGTTTTGGAATAATAATAAAATATTATTCTTAAGGAATTAATCCCTCAATATTAGCCCCTCTTCCTACCTCTCAACCCCCTCTCCCTTGCCCATTCTATGGAAGCTTAGTCCCCCATCACTCTTTCTTCATGGTCAGTCTACACGTAGCGATGTGTATATTTTTATTAATGATTTTTTATAATTACATATACAAAATAGGCTCGTGGCCTTAACATCTTAGGCTCTCTATCCTAATCACCACATAAGCCTCCTAGCTGATTATAACTTGGCTCACCAGCTTATCAAATATGTCTACAATTCATAATTACAACTGGGGCTCTACAAGGGAATATTACACACTATAAAGTCCATGGAGATTTTCGTCCACATAGAAGATGGAATGGACAAGGGTTGTAGAGCTCCTGGAGACTTGATGTTTTCATTTTTATTGCATTGGCACACCTCACATTCAGAGACAAAATGAAGGATGTCCTTCTTCATGCCTTCCTAGAAAAAAGAACGGCGAGCACGAGCATAGGTATTTTGGAAGCCATAGTGACCCGCAATAGTAGAGGAGTGCAACTCATTTAAGGGCCTCGACTTGAGGGTTGAATATGGAGACAAAACTAGGTGATCCTTATACCTGACAATATTGTATTTCCAGGTGTAGCCTGGAGGAGGATTAGGGTCCTCTTGAAGTTGATGAATTAGCTTGGACATAGTTGGGTGTGTGACCCACTCTTGTTGTACTTCCTCGATCCAATTTGGAACAGGTAAGGATAAGGAAAAGAGAGAGAAATACTCCTTGTGTTGTCTTGACAATGCATCCACCATGATATTGTCTTTTCCCTTTTAATATATTATTTCATAATCATAACCCAACATTTTGTTCATCCACTTGTTCTATTTTGGGGAGGATAATCTTTGTTCTAAAAAATACTTCAGACTATGGTGATTTGTTTTGATTTGAAAATGACATCCCAAAAGATATGGTCACCATGTGTGCACCGCATGGAGAATGGACATCATTTCTTTTTCATACGTAGATCTACCCAAATTACGACCACTCAATGTCTAGCTTGTAAAGCCCAGATTTCGACCAGCTTGTGTGAGAACTGTGCCAATACCAGTGCCAAAAAAATATAATTCTACCACAAAGGTTTTGTTGAAGTCAAGAGTGGCTAAGACTGGAGTAGTGCACATGACCCACTTTAAATCTGTGAAGGTCTTCTCAACGGAAGGTTTCCAATGAAATCTTTTTAAGAAGGTCATTGAAGGGCATAGAAATTTTTCCATAATGGTGGAAAAAATTCCTATAATATCCTGTGAGACCGAGGAAATACCATAGGCACTTTAAGGTCATGGGTCGCAACCAATCCTGCATATATTGTATCTTTTTGGGGTCCACTCTTACCCCTTCTCAACCCACAATGTGTCCCAATTATTCCACTTCGCTTGCCCCAAAGGAAAATTTGGTATTTTTGACAAACAAATGGTTTTATCGTAGCAAGTGTAGGACTTTGTCCACGTGGAGAAGGCGAGCATCCCAAGTGCAGTTGTAAATGAGGATATCATCAAAGAAAACCAGGATGAACTTCCAAAGGTAAGGTTTTGATATTGTATTCATGAGACTTTGGAAGGTGGATGGTGCATTGCAAAGGCCAAAATGCATGACCAATAATTTATAATGTCCTTCATGAGTTTTAAAAGTGGTCTTCTGGATATCTTCCTTCATCTGGATCTAGTGATAGCCTGAGTGAAGGTCTAATTTGGTGAAGAAACAGGCACCCTGGAGTTCATCCAACAAATCATCAATGACAGGAATGGGAAACTTATCCTTGATGGTCAATTTATTTAGGGATCGAAAATGTATACACATGCGCCAAGCACCTTGTTTCATTGAGAAAATCACCCTGTGGAATAATGTGGAATAGTATTGGGGAGAATTACCCTCGCCTCCAATAATTCCTATACTATCTTTTCTACTTCATTTTTTAAGAAAATGGATACCTGTATGGATGGAAATTGGGGGGTTGACTTCCCAGAAGGAGAGGGATGCTAGGATCATGCTCGCTTCTAGAGGGAGGTAAGTCTGTTGGAACCTTAAAGACTCTGGGGTACTTGTCCAAGATTAGTTGCAGCCTAGGAGGAACTTCAGCAGAGGCCTAATCGGTGACTTGGATAGAGTTAAATTGAGCAATCACACCATGGTGGCCTTTCTTCAACAATTTTTCCATCTTGTGGGAGATGATTTTTTCAAGGGAGCCAACTTGGAGGCCTTGGAGGGAATAGGTGTGAGCCTCTTGGGTGAAACTCATATGAAAATCTCGATAATCCATTGTAATCAGTCCTAAGGTGTGAATCCATGCCACACCCAATAAAATATCACAACCATCCATAGAAATAGAGAACATGTGGGTTTTCAAATGATAATCACCCATTTGGAGTTTGGCATTCTCACAGTGGCCCTCATACTTCATTGTACCACCATTAGCGATGAGGATTTGAAAATTAGAAACTAAGTGAACAAAACAATTGATCTCCTCAGCAAGCCTATAGTGAATACAATTATGGATGCTACCACTATCAATCAACACCACAAGCAACCTATGTTTGATGTATCCCTTTATATTCAATGTCTATGGGGGAAAAATATCCGAGAGGGCATGAAGAGATATGACATGCTCGTCTAGTTCCATAAGATTTGCAACTGAATATTCAGGGTGGAAATTTGGGTGTGCATCCTCTTGGTCAGGAACCTCATCTGATGGTCTGTCTTCATAGAAAGTGGAAATTGATTCATCAATCTAGAAGAACTTTTGTTCTCAACATTCATGTCCTAGTGAATACTTTTCATCATAGTAATAGCAAATTCATTGCTTTCAATGTTTCACCATTTCCACTGGAGATACCTTTTGAACCTTCAAGGTTTGTGTCAGACCTGGGTTAGCCCCTAAGTGAGTACTGTTGGAGAATGCAGACCTCATAGGTGGGGCCTAAATAATGGTTTCTGCTTCCAGTGCTAATTGGTAGGCTTGCAACCAAGTAGTAGGATGATGCATGCTCACATGAGCCCTGATGGCGTCCTTTAGGCCACTAAGAAAACATTCAATATCAAATTTATCAGATAAGCCCTCAGTTATGATAGCCACTTGTTTAAATGCCGTGATGAAGTCTAATACTGATCCAGTTTGGCGCAACTTAATGAGCCTTCCCAAAAAATAGAATCCCTATCAAAATGGGCACAAACTACTTTGATGAACATGTTCCAAGTGGGTAGTCCGGGATAAAAAAAATTATGCCACTTCCAACATTCTTGATCCAAGTACAGAAACCCTACATGGAGTTTGGTCTCATCATCTCGAATATCATGGAGGGAGAAGTATTGTTCCATTTGAGAAACCCACCATGTTGGGTTGGATCCATCAAATTTATGCATGTCGACTTTGGGCACCTTATTCCAAGAGGGTGGAGAATCCAAAGGGGATCGAGACAAATGAGTATACTCATAATGGGAAGACTCAAGGTCCTCAGGATTGGGCTCAATATTCTTACCCTTGATGAGTTTTGTCATATCCTTGAGTTGATTTTCTAAGGTGGCTTGGACTTCTATGTGTATGGAGGCAACTTGTTGTTCTAGGTTTGAGACCTTAGACTCCAAGTCTTCTTGGTTCTGAGAGCAGGTGGTAGGCATGGTGGAGGCCTAGGTACGATATGAGGTGCCGGGATAGAAATTTTTTCCAAAAAAAATTGATAAGTACCAGGGTGATCAATACCAAGAGAAAAATCCAATGGGATAGGTCTCAAATAAGGGTGTCTCGGGAAGGGTTGGGTGTGCAGGAAAAAAAAAACTTAAAAATGAAGGGTACCACTGCGATTAGAATGAAGAGAGGAATCCAATGGACTAAGTGTCAAATAAGGGTGTGTTTAGGCCCCTGCAGAATTACAATTAAACTTGACTACTTCTACAGCATCAGAATTCCCAAATTCTCAATAATAAAAAATGTCACCAAGGAGTATTTCTACGGAGAAAAAATGTAGGAAGGGTGCCAAGTCGCACTGCAATAGGTCTGTTGTTTCCATCCCAAGGGTTAGGGTTTGTAGGGTATCTATAGTCAAGGTTTTTCCTTGTGCTATATCTCTCTGATATATGTGTGGGGTCGAACAGTTGTACTCGGTCCAATATCTCAGTGAACCAACTAAGGAGGCTAGACCATACCCTTAGCCATACTACCTGATTGCCCAGGTACTAGAGAGTATCTTCCCAAGTGTTGTTTTTGGTGACACTATAACAGTTAAGTAGCCGATCGTTTTATATACAAAGGGCTTCAGGAGATCTAGGTCGATCTGTATACAGGTGTTGTCTAATGTGTTACCACTCGAAGGGGTACCAACAGTGGTTAGAAGGGTGGAAATCAATGGGCACTTAAGAACCACTTGTAGTTCTTATATGTATGTCTCCCCTACCATGGGTTTATGCACGGAATGAAAGATATTTGTAGCTTAAATATGCCAGAATACTTCTCTACCCTCGAAAACAAAATTACCCCAATAGTTATGCCCAGGAAAGAGCTTTGATACCACTTTCAATTCCAAATGTAATATTATATGCAGAATAGAAATATTTAGAAAACAATACTAGAACAACAAGAATATGGCAAGAACAATACCAGAATAATACCCGAAAGAGAACCTTTATTAAAGATAGAAATGTTCACTTGCCTCTTCGAAGGGGAAACCTCCAGTAGAGTAGAGCTCTTTTACAAGAATCTCCACGACAAACTATACAATACCTCATACTCTTATTTATACTAATTCTATCTTCCAAGGAAACTTCTAGAGCAAGATCTTTCTAGAAGCGGAAGCTTCTATTAGGGCTTCTTACATTGACTTATTCTCCTTTATTTAATAGGAATTATTAACTAATGTTGGCCTTTATTACATAGAAAACATATCATACTAACTAATGACCCATGAAGAGGGGTTAGGATTGGATCTTAACATTAAGGATAAGTCGAAATAAACATGAAACTGAACACTGTGCAATTAGCATTCCAATAAGTAACACCATTCACCCTACCAAAAGGTATGGAAATATCCTAAATAAATTCCCATGTTATACCAAACAAACAACAACCAAACCAAATGTTAATCCTCGTGGTATTGGACCATTACATTTTTTTATATTATTGTTGGCACTAGTAGTAGGTTATGTTAATCCCTATATAAAGCCCCATGTTAAGCATAAAGATCCATGTAAATCCCTAGATAGTGAGTTATATTTATATTGTTATATTAGTGTCATCGTCTAGACCCTTTAATTTTAATTGTACCCTTCTCTCTCTCTCTCTCTCTCTCTCTCACACACACACACACACACACACACACACACACACACTGGTGACCTAGTTTTGGAATCATCGCATCTCATTCTTGTACATTTGTTCTATTGTAAAAGGAGTTTTCCCTCTCAAAAAGGATTATATTTCATTTGTATATCTATTTCTCAAGGCATGGAGCTTTTTCTCTTTATATTTTTAATCTATTTTGATGATTGTTTCTTAACATTTGGTATTAGAGACTACGATCCTAGGGTTTTTCTCCTTCAATCGAGACATCTTGGAATTTTCACTATAATTGTTTTTTGGAGATGTTTCAGACCACAAAAGTTTAAGGAGATCGAGGAGAAATATTAAGGTACATGTGGTAAAAATTTCAAGTTTTTGTCTGTTGCACTTTCATACATATATCCTATGGAAGATAGGGTTTGTCACTAATCCCGAAATTAGTTTTAAACATATCATCTTGGAATTTTCTCTATAATTCTTTGTCTAGGAAGTTAAGCCTAGTTTGAGGACTAGATAAAAAATCCAACTTGTACAACTAATAACTCCAAGCTATAGATAACTATATTGTGAAATCTTTACCCGATGTACTTTGTTATTTCCTTTATCAAACCTTAAATTTCCAAACAATTCTAATGATACAAAACTTGGAATTTTCGCTATAACTCTTTGTCTGGGAAGTTAAGCCTGGTTTGAGGACTAGATAAAACAACTGACTTGTACAACTAATAACTCCAATCTATAGTGAACTAGATTGTGAAATCTTTACCCAATGTACTTTGTTCTTTCCTTTATCAACCCTTAAATTTCTAAACAATTCCAATGATACAAAAAAAACTTGGAAGTGAAAATGGTAACATGGCTCATTTAAAAGAGACAAATGAATTATCCCCCACTTTGATATCGAAAATTATGGTCTAGATAACCCAAATAGCATAAGAATAGAAATAAAAATTAATGACATGCATTGATAATGATAAAAATTGAATGAATAACAATGACTTCGAGGGGACGACCTCCTTTACACCTTATGTTTACAAATAACTCTTATTGATCCCTGATAGTACTTCTCCTTGGTATAAATATAGGAGAGAAAGGGTACAATTGTAAATAATGAGCCTATTATTAGTGACAATAATAATATAACAACATCAATGTGTTGGTCCAAGACCTAGGGGCTTAACATGTCATTCTCTTCAAACAAGTGTTGCCCTCAATGCTTGATTAGCTACATATTCTTCTGTCTGAATAACTTATTCTTTTGATTTTCAAATTTTATTGGTAGGTTCTTCCAATTGATGATAAATTCCATAATTTCTCTTTGCGTATTCTTCCATTTGGTAGGTTCTTCCAATTTTTTTGCTCCTACAAAGATAATATCCCCCCCCCCAAATGATAGTGAATTTGTTTCAACAAATTATCTGCAAAATGGTGTACCAAATTTGTACCTATATATTATCCCTTGAATCCTATTTCTTACCCCTTTTGAATGACCATGAATGGAGCTTCCAATAAAAAATTATGACAATTTTAAGTTGACACTCCTTGTAAAGCCTTGATTTGGAGCCTACTTTGTTTATCGACCTTGAATATATTAAAATTTTCCAATTCTAATATGTTATGAATGAATTCTTCGCTTGATATACTTTGATGCACTCTGTTCTTTAAGATCTCATTAATCCCATGCAATTTTGACCTTCCAAGAGAAAGTTATGGTAGAATTAACAAAGCCTATGATTTTGAATTTGTATGGCCTGTTACTCCTTACTTGTAGCACTTAAATATGTAACTTGGAACCTATAATACCTTGATCTATCATATTTCTAATGGCACTAGAATTACTTAAATTAGACCTATCAATCTCCATATATGATATTTTGGGTAGAACATATGATTTAAGCAAGGTTTTGGGATTGAGAAAAAACCCTAACTTCTACAGTGTGTAATGCCAAAAATTAAAGTGCACTAGAAGCTTAAATTTTGATCTGAGATACTTCAATGTTTTTTATTTACAGCCCCAAGTACAATGTCAATCCAATATTCCCCAAAAAAAATTATAGTAAAATTGGTACGATGCCTTGTTTGGAAGAGTACAAACCAAGGATCGCCTACTCTAACACCAAATGATATGGTCTAGTTAAGCCAAATGCATAAGAATAGAAAGAAAACATTGAGAATGATAAAAAGGTGAATGAATAACAATGCCACTTAAAGACGAAACCTCCTTTACACCTTATGTTTACAAATAACTCTTGATGATCCCTAAAACTAAATTCCTTTGTATATATATAGGAGACAAAGGGTACATTTACAAATAATGAGATGACCACTAATGAAAACAACAATGCATTACTTGCAATTTAATGGCCTATGATCTAGAATATATTTGTAGAACAAAAAAAATACAGATTATTATCAAAAGATGCTTAACAAAGAATAACATATATACCGTAAAATTGGTTTCTATTCAATAAGGAAATAAGTTGAAACTATAAAATGTAGCGGAAACAAGCTTGCTAGAATGGTGGCGACTTATCTCTGAGAAGAGATGTGACAATTGCACTCATTCGCAAGAATATGATTACAATGAGGCTCTGAAGGCCTTTTTACAATAAACAGGAATGTCAAAAACCCTAGACATCCAAAAAACCTAACCCTGGGAAATGAAGTGCCAAAAGTCACGTGGGCCCCGTTTGGGTAAGTTAGTACATCAACTTTCCGAGGTCGTAACTTTTGCATATGATCTTCGTTTTAGGCACATGATAGCCCATTGGAAAGGTCTATCCGAGGAATACACATTTGTTTTTTTTCTATCAAAGGTCATTCTAGCTATGGCGAGCCCTAAAAAATGTTGTTTAAGGCCTCAAAAATGGCCCCGCAAGGGGAAGAAACTGCCAAATTGGAAAACTGCCAAAATGAGCTAGTTGGAATAGGTGGGAGGCCACTGAAATATATCTGGATTAATCCTCCTCCCTTAGGAAGCAATGGTATCCATTGCGTTGATTTTCCCTATCAGATGAGGAAATTTCTATTGAATTTGGCCCCGGGTGAGCCACTTGCCTTCGTGTAGGAGTTGCCTTGCTTTGACAACTCGATAAAGTTGGATCTTTTGTTGGTGAGTGCCCTTGATCTGTTTGTCTGCAATATGATAAGGGTATGCCTATTGTATACAATCAAGGTTGAGATCTGTTGGTGTCATTTTTTCTGCTATCTCTGAGGTGTCCAATAATGGTGGAAAATACAGTCGAAGGATATCCATGTTGAACACTAGGTGCAAGACAAGGAAAGGAGGAATGTTGAGCTCGAAAGCATTATTACCCATAGCCTATGTGATGGTATATGACCCATAACAGAATGGGAGAAAAATCTGATGGGGTCTTGTAAGGCACTCATTCTGCAAGTGAAACCAAACTTTGTTGCCCACTTGAAACTTATGTGGCACCCGGTGTTGATCATGGCGTTGCTTGTACTTATCATTGGACTTATGTAGGATATCCTAAACCTGTTAGTGAATGTGATGGATCCTCTCAATGAACTGGGTGGTTTTTTCAACTTCAGTTGGAGTAGGAGATGAGTCATCCAAGGTGACCGGAAGGGGTAGTGCAACATCTATGGGACCCAATGGTTGGAATCCCAAACCCACCTGAAAGGGGTTGTGGTCAGTTGAGCTATGCAGGGCTCGGTTGTATCTATGTTAAACATAGGGGAGAATATCATCCCGTGTGTGAGGGTTCTTGGAATTATACATGCGTGGGATATGCACGATCATTCGATTTACAACCTCAGTTTGGCCATCTGCTTGGGGGTGTAAGGACATGGATTTGGTGAGCTTGGTGTCCAGTAGTGACCAGAGGCTTAACCAGAATGTGCTGAGAAATCGATTGTCCCAATCTGAGACAATGGTTTGTGGGATTCCAAAATGTACCCAGACTCATTCAAAGAAGATCTTGGAAGTGGTCTTTCTTGTGATGCTCTTCTTGCAAGCGGCCAGAATCGCCACCTTAGAAAAGCGATCCACAACCACAAAAACACAGTCATTGCCCCACTTGGTGGATGGGAGGCTAACATCTAGTCCATTGATATGGATTCCCATGTCTTGTTAGGAGTAGGCAGAGGGGTGTACATGCTCTTTTTCTTAGTGGTTGGTTTGTCAATCGCACAAGAATTGCAGGACCTGATATACTTGTTGACCTCCTGTCGAAGTTTCGGCAAGTAGAATTTTTTTGCAACATTGCCACTATATTTTTTATACTGAAGTGTCCTACCACCCAACTGTAGTGGGCTTCCCAGATCAGCTCCGCTCGCTCACTTGATGGAACGCAGACATAGCCTAGAAGGCATAGCATCCCATCCTGAAGATGGAAATTGGAGACAACTGCATTTTCACCCAACATTTGGTAGGTGGTGGTGAAGTTCGTGTCTATCTCATAGAGTTGGGGCCATCCAGAGGTCTCATGGCCACAAGAGTCTAGCACCGTGGTGAGTGTCGCGACTAGCGGTCTGTTGAGGCAATCAACAACGCGATTGGTGCTTCTCATTTTATACTTGATGTTGAGGTGGAATTGCTGCAAGCATCGATGATTTTAAGGATGGAAATTTATTTTAAAATGTAGAAACCTTGGAAAATCTTATTAATCCTTCATATGCCAACTATAAATGTTTGGCGATATTTTTGTAAAAATATTCAAATTTCTAAGGATTTTATATAGTTTTTATAAAATTTTGGTGATTTTTAAGGTAAAATAATTTTATCCTATAGAATTTGGATGAATCATTTTTAAAATAGCGAATCTCATTTTTGGAAAAACCATGGAAAATTAGCCCATGAACGAAATTTATCCCCTAAAATCATCCACGACTGCAAGTACATGGACCACTTCTGATGGTGGTCATTCTACAATTTGCTTGTGTCTGCATGAACTGTAGTGGCTTATGCTCAGTGTAGATGACTGTCTCCTTCCCAATAATGTAATGTATCCACTTGCGACAAGATTGCACAATGGAGTACATTTATTTGTCGTAAGTAGGGTACTTACAAAAAACATATGATAGTGTCTCACTATGATAGGCCACGGGGTGGCCGTGCTGAGTGGGAATGGCACCCGCAGTATAGTCTGAAGCATATGTCTCAATCTCAAAGGGTTGTTGCAGGTCTGGTAGTGAAATTATTGGGGTTAAGCACAAGCACTACTTCAAATCATCGAATGCTTGTTGTTGGGACAGACCTGTTGAGCACTCAACACACCCTAAAAGTCAATGTTCATTTTTTACTTTTGGGTACCCCTTGACCCTCTACACTGTCTGTTTTTCCTTCAGCATGAAACTGATACTTGCGCTTATTTTTATGTTCATGTTTGAATTTTCTAAATCCTACCTGAACATACAACAAAGAATCATCTTAATCATTAAAGGGTCCTTAATAAGCTACTTAGGGAATCGGCACACTAAATCTTTCCACGACGCGCTTAGGAGTTTGGCATCAGTAAACATTAAAGGTGTTGAAAATCGTTTGAGAAGTTTAAAATAGTCTAACACCAATCTTCATCGGTGTCGGCAGATGAAATTATTTCTTTTTACTATTGAACTTTGGCAGAGGTATCGCCGAAGACCGACCCGTTCGGATTCGGAAGGAAAACGAAAAGTTAAGTGTCACACAAAGAGAAGAGAGGTATCGCCGATTGCCGACACCCTATCTGAATGAAATCTTGTATCTCCTGTCGAAGCTTCGAGGACACTAGGAGCCAATAAGAATGAATCCCAGGCATGTTGGGGCTCGAACTTGGCACTTCGGCTACCTCGCAAACCCCGTCCCTTGTTAGGAGGGGATCCCTTCATACAACAATGTGGTGGCTTGGATGCCAGTAGGTAATAAAGGACCACTACACCGAGTTTCTCTTGAATAAACACACAATATTAGCATCACAGAAGCATAAACTCGACTTATGCGTGGAATTCCCCACAGAATTCCTAGAATTTATAGCCAAACAAAGAATCAAACCAGAGCGTGCCAAAAGAACACTCTTCGTGACAAGATGTCTTGAAGACTTAACACATCAAAACTTCTCGTTGGATGTAATCCAGAATGCTTAAAGTGCCACTAATCGGAGTTGCAGAGAATGTGCAGTACGATCATTCCAATCTCTTTAAACTCCCCAGCTTCCATTATTGACAAATGATAATTGACACACTTGGTAATATAAATTCTGGAGGAATTTAACGACTTCCTTAATACAACATCCAACCTTCTGGGAGCATACATGTGCATGCTCAACCTTGGTGTCTTTTCCCAGTCCCAAAGATCAAGAAGCTACTATGATGGTCCAATGCTCGTATCCGTCATACTCAATTTGCCACATTTTGACGCACTAACGTGACTCGTTTAAACTGAAGAGGATCAGCGGCATGGATAAAAGACATCGCAGGTCATTCAAAGGAACAACTGGGATCATGTAAGTATTAAATGATCAACACTAACGAGCTCCACCGGTATGCACCGATCGATTATGTTTGTTGGTATCTTATGTCATATTTGCTCGATCGCTAAACTATCTCAACCCCACTTGTAGGAAGGATTCCCCAATCACCGAACAAAGCTTGTTTCGCGATCTCACCGATGAACCTAAAAGAAACACCGAATCAAGATTGACAGAGAAATGAAAGATGCCAAGTTCCCCGAGTTTAGCACCCCGATAATTTCATTGACTTGAGTGACGTGGTCAAGCAGCATGCTAAACAAGATGTGCTATGGACCGAAGATTTCACAAAAATAGCCAATCTCAAGCTAGGGAAAGTATGAAAATTCGCAAAACATCCGATCAAAGCCTGAGCCATGCTACAATAGATGAACTCCACCTTAGTAAAGTACCAGGCGCATGCAGTAGACATCAGGGGAATATATGTGGCCCCGATGGAACAACATAGATTCCCATGGGCCCAAACTTGTGAAAAACTATTTGTCAGCTGGAATGAATACGAGAGCATACATCCTTTCCAAGAAGTATCTCAGGATGACTGTTAAAGAAGTTGTTAGAAGATAATGCCACGTGGTGATTTTTGTTTTGTTTAAACTGCAATTAGCCATTAGTTTCGGTTATAACTCTATATTATAAATAAGGACATTGACCAATTAGCAAAGGGTCAATGGTTGTTATAAGAACTCTTTATTTTGTGTTGTTAAGAATTATTTTGATACTGCTATGAATTGAGAAGTCCTTCTGGACCAAAGAAAAACTATTTTCATCAGATGCATGTGATTGGACTTGGAGAAGAACTACTTCCTATCATGTTTCATGAATGATTCAGTAATGAGTAAGAGAAATTAATTCTATTGTCAAGTTATCTGGTGCAATGTTTTGATGTTCTTTTCTTTAATGATGAAGATAAATCATTGTGTTATTATGTGATGCATGGTCATGGTAGATGAATTATTTTGCTTTCCATTATCTCATTACATATGTGATTTATTTCTGATAGTTAGTTTCTCAGACAGTAATTGGATGCTCACATGGTTAATGTATTAGTACTAGGCTTGTGGTATAGAGTAATTGTCTACATGTTGAGCAACGTGTTATCCCAAGCTTAACCTCTTCCCCAGTAGTTAAAACTTAATCCTGTTAATTGTCAAGTTGGTTTATGTTGGCTTGCATCTCTCATATCAGCCCCACCCAAGAGAAAATATGGAAGAAAATAGTCCTAACTGAAGGAAGATACTTCACAAAGAAACACAAAGCCCATCGATAAATTGGTCGGATCGCAAGATCTGGAGAACCATTCCATTTTAAACACTGTAGAGTCTAATTGGGCCTCAGTGGGAGGTTTGGTTCCTGCTGTTGAGTCAAGAGATTTAGGTCCCATCAACATGGCCCCACACAATTTTTTCTTTACCACCACCCTTGGTTACTTGGTTGAGGGCCCATGCAATATGGGAGAATCCCAACACGAACCTGCAGTAGAAATTGTCAAGGCCCAAGTGTTGGACATATTGTCATTCATGTGTTTTCATTGATGTCAATAGTCATAGTAAGTAGAGTAGCAAGGTTAATCTCAGGAAGAAAAAGAATCGTTAGAAGAACATCACCTTAAGGATAAAGAAATTCGTGATTATTTTTTATCATGATAGGATCAACAATGTTCCTATAACAAGAGCTCAGGAGGGTTAGAAAACACAGAGATCAAGCTCAAAAGAGATGGCGTGAGGTATGGCATGATGAAATGCTGAACAAATCAAAACCGTTGATGCATAATCGCCAAATCTACAATAGGGATAAATTGTGGAGATCGAAAGAAGAATTAAACTACTCATCGGTTACAATCCTGCAATCCATCTAGATCGTCATATCACACAACTTCAAAGATATATGACTATGGTTGATCCAACAAATGACCAGTTTAAGTTAGATTAAATCATGACCATCGAATGCACAATCACAAAATCTATGGCAGGGATAGATTGCAAAGATTGAAAGGAAAATTAAATCACTTGCAAGTTGTAGTTCTACAATCATCGTCGACCGTTGATCTGCTTCTACATTATCCACAACCGTTGGATCACTTTTTGAGTGGAAGGATAGAATAAACTACAAGAGATACATCACAGATGGATCGAGTCGTTGATCTAAGATGTTGATTGAACAAACATCCTTCACTTTGAGTCTAAATATGTGAGGAATTTACGCTCCGTCGGTTTGAGATTTGAAATGCCCAGAGCCCAAAAATCCGAAGTGAATAAGGATCGTTGGATTTGGAGGAAATAACAAGGAATGTTGGATCAGGGCTATTGGTCAGCAGACCACATCAGAAAGGACGTGTGGGATATCTACGTTGATGTCAGCAAGAAACTATGACAGACCACGTCAGTAGTCTATGTTAGCAAGGACACGTGGCACATTCATAGAATGGCAAGTATCAAGTTGAAATCAATAGTTCAGGTACGTGCAAATCATGAATCTGAGTGACACGTGGTAGCTACTCATCTCGTGACATGTCATCAAGTGATGTAAGAAGTTACGTCACTTTGGGAGTTTTTGCTTCAGGATTTTTACCACCGGCACTTTCCCAAAGTCCTAAAGTCCCGAATGTCGGAGACCTAGAGTGGAAACGAGACATATGATATGAAAGATCACCTCGAGAGCATTCATGATCATCGATCTACTATACTGGAAGGATAGTGTAAGAGGAAACGTTAACCGGCAACAAGCGGTGTCCATTGTTGATGACTTACACAGCAAGAGGGTATGTGTCAACATATCGTGAACTCTGGGTGAAAACTACTATGGGAAAATGCGAAGGATAAAGGTTTGATATTGCCAAAGGCCGGAGTCCCAGAGTGGAGGATAGTCGTTGGATTAAAGAGGACAAGCATCTTTGGATCGTGGACTCCAAGTGAAATGTTCCGGGAGAAAACAAGAGTTTGAGATTTGATATCTCCGAAGTCTAGAGACTCGGATTAAATGGTGGTGATCCATCCCAACGCTTGATTAAGTCCTAGTCATCATATTAAGGAATGAAAGGATATATTTAAGGATCTTTTATGAACATTGATCTGGTTCTGTGATAAATGTGAACCGTCCTATATGTTCGTCAATATCATATTCGGGAGTTTTGAAAGATTGGATGTCACGAAGACCCGAAGATCAAAGTGTCGAAGTTACAATAGCCATCCATCTCATCATAAGAATGAATCATGACCATCGAATTGATAAGCACGCAAGCATTCGTCTCACTTAGCATTTTTATCACCGTTGATGGTCATATGCTATAAGAGTTTTTGAAAAAGGAAATTATAATATGTCACTATAGCTGGTAAGCCTATGGTTCTGTAATGCACGGTCATATGTGATGGTTTGAAGGAAGTGTCTCCACAGAATTTGGTTTCTATGAAAATAACAGAGATTCAGGAATGAATTTAATGGATGAAATTTATCCATAAAGTGATCAATTTACGAAAAGCCATCACAGTGAAAATAATAAATAGAGATTATGGTTAAGTTAATCAAAGAGGTGCGATGGTCCAAATGAAGGGACACAGTGTTTCACACTCACATTGTTTTAAAGAATATATATACATGAAAGATTGGTTGAAGAAAGTGTCTCTGCAGTCCAGATCAGAAGATCAAAATCTGAAGCAGATTCCAAGAAGAAAATCTAATACATATGCATTAAGGGTGGTTGGGTGTTGCAAGGGTAGGTTGGGACTGTAGAGGCAGTTGGTGCTTCCTTGTCAGTTGTAGTTGACTAAACAGGGGGTTGTAGCCTCCTACCAGTTGGTGCTGGTAAACTAGGGTGTGGGTGCTTCCTGATCAGTTGGTGTTGATCAAAAAGGAAGTACATCTTTCTATATGTAACATTTAAAACAAATTTTGCAGTTAATAGAAAAAATTTTGTGGTTTTCCCAATTGGGTTCCACGATAAATACTGTGTTAAAATTCTATTTGCATTAATAAATGAAAAAATGATATAATTTTTCTTTCACTAATTCACCCCCCCCCCTCTCAGTGACAAGATATGATCCTTCAATTGGTATCATAGGGGGTTCCTTCAGCATAGTCTAACAAACTTGAAGGTAGATCCTAAAGATGGATCAACAAGAAGGAATGTTCAACAACAAAGAACCATTATTCAATGGAGGAGGTTATGCTCTGTGGAAAATAAGAATGAAAAACTTCATGTTGGCTCTTGGTTTTGATATTTGGAAATCTATTGTATATGGTTACACTACACCTACTACTACACCTAAAGACTCTGCAGGAAAGAAAATATGTAATGACAATTCAAGAGCAGTTAATGAAATTCTAGGAGGGTTGACAAATTCTATATGTGTAAAGGTTATGCATTGCAAATCAGATAAAGAAATATGGGATAAGTTGGAGGTTGTATATGAAGGAGATGAGAAAGTCAAGGAAGTCAAACTATAGACCTATAGAGCTCAGTTTGAAAATCTAAAAATGAAAGAAGAAGAAAATATTGTTGAGTACTTTCATAGGGTAGATGAAGTGGTCAATTCAATTAGAGCGGCAAGCAAAGAGATTGCAAATAAACCCATTGTGCAAAAAATACTAAGGTCATTACCTATGAGATATGATGCAAAGATTTCTTCAACTGGAGATAGATTTGATCTATACTCACTCACAGTTGATCAGCTCCATGGAATCTTTACAGCATATGAAATTAGAACGGGGCATGAAAAATCAACAAAAGATGAAACAACTTTCGAAGCATCCAAGACAAAGATAAATCAGAAGCAAAAATCTCAATCCAGCCATCATGAAGAATCTGATGTGCAAGAAGCCAATTTCATTACAAAACTTCAGAAAGGATCAAGGAAGTACAAAAGCAAGATTCTTTTGAAATGTTTTAATTGTGGCAAGGTTGTTCATTTTGCATCCAAGTGTCCCTATACCAAGGAGGACCCTGAATATGAAGAAAACAAAAACAATCAATACAAGAAGAAGGAAAAACCCAACTACAAGAAAAAGTTTTACAATGGGAAAAAGAATTTGTATTCAAAACAAGAAAACAACAGTTCGTCAGAGTCTAGTGACAACGATGAATCTGATGATGATGAAGTCCTTTTCTTAGGTATTGAAGAATCTAATGAGATAGAAAAAATTAAACATGAGAAAGAGTTGGAAGATGAAGCAAAAGTTAACATGGAAGAAGAACTTCTCAGTGCCCTGGATAAATTAAGAAAGTACAAAACCAGATATAGACAACTAAAAAGTTTTGTAGTTGAACAAAAGGAAAAACATGAACAAGAAGAAAAGGAGATGGAAAAACTCATGAGCAACCTGAAAAAACAAATCTTAGAAGCAAATAAGATTGAATAAAGTCTGGAAAAGTCTCTTAAGGAAAAACAAATAACTTGTGAAATAATGGAGGAAGAGATAGTTCAACTAAAAAAGGAACTGGATCCAAAAATCACTCAAACAAAATCTGAAAATAGCTCTAAAATATTAGATAAGATTATTACCATGCAAAGGGATTCAGGTAATACAAATGGAATAGGTTATTCTCAAAAGGAAATCCATGTTAACTCAAAATCTTATGCATATTCTCTCCTAAGTACATTCAAGAAGAAAAATGAAGAGAAGATAAGTAATGATCAGAACTCTAGAAGATTGCTTCCATCCATCAGAATGGAAGACAAGACACTACCAAAGAAGTTTTATCAAAATAGGTATCCTCACATTTTCCTTGGTTATTGCTTTGCATGCTCTAATTTTGGACACAAAGCTATAAATTGTAGAGAATATAGAAAGAAAAATATAAAGGTTAAGAACTATATCCTGAAAGATAAACAAGCAGCAAATCGAGTTAAAAGAAGAAACTATAACTCTTTTGCACCTCTACAAGAAGGGGACTTACAATGTTTCAGATGTCATAACCATGGACATAAGGCCATTAATTGCAAATTAATGGAAGTCTCAGAACATCCAAATTTCATTAGAGAGAAAAAGAAACTTTGGAGAGAAAAAACATCAAAAAAGGAATGTCTTATTGCCCTAAAAGCTCAAGATAAAAAGGATCTCTGGTATGTTGACAGTGGGTTCTCAAAACATATGACAAGTAACAAGGACGATTTTTAATACTTAAAGAAACAAAAATTTAAAGTTACATTTGGTGATAATGCTTCAAGTAACATACTTGGGAAAGGCACTGTGAGCTTGGGAAAAGACAAAGCCAAAAATGTGCTACTTGTCGAAAAAATGAAGCCTAGTCTATTAAGTGTCAGTCAAACCTGTGATCAAGGGCACTTCTGCATCTTTTATTCAAAAAAATGTGAGATTAGGAGAGAAGACATAGGAAAATTAGTTGGTACTGCTCCTAGAACTCCTTAAAATGTATATATACTAGATACAAAACTGAATGAGGAGTGTCATATAAATTCAGTAGATGAAAGTTGGCTATGGCATAGAAGGTTGGGGCATATTAAATTTGAAAATCTTGTGAAATTCAGCAACCTTGGTGCAGTAAGAAACTTGCCAAAGATCATAAAACCCTCAAATTCTAAGTGTAGACACTGCCAACTAGGGAAGAAAACTAGAATAAGGTTCAAGGCAAAAGAATACACAACCTCTAAACCCTTAGATTTTGTTCACACTGACCTATGTGGACCTACGAGGACCAAGATTTTGCAAGGAGAGTCTTACTTTATGTTGTTCATTGATGAATTTACTAGAATGGGTTGGATATGTTTTCTCAAAGAAAAATCAGAAGCACTCAACAAATTCAAATCCTTTAAAACCCTTGTAGAAAATGAAAAGGAGACAAAAATCAAATGTCTTAGATCAGACAATGGTGGTGAATTCACCTCAAAAGAGTTTGATCTCTTCTGTGAAACCCATGGAATAAAAAGATAATTATTTGCTTCCAGGACACCTCAACAAAACAGAATTGTTGAGAGAAAGAATAGAACAGTTGAGGAGGTTGCAAGAACTATGCTCAATGAAGAAAAATTGTCAGATGGATATTAGAGGGAAGTTGTAAGCACAGCAATATACATACTGAACAGAGGTTAGCTCAGGGTTAGTAGTGATAAGACCCCTTATGAACTATGGTTTGGAAGAGCTCCATCAGTAAAATACTTCAAGGTCTTTGGAAGTAAATCCTACATCAAATGACTAGATGAGAGTCTTGGAAAAATTGATGCCAGATCTGATGAAGGTATTTTTATTGGATATGCTTCAAACAAGAAAGCATACAAATGCTACAATATTAGATCACATAATGTTGTTGAGAGTGCATATATCAAGGTGGATGACCTAAAAATTATAAGGATCAAAAATCAAGATACCATACCTAAAAATGAAGATGAAGATGATGATGAGACATTCGGCACACAACTAGAAGAAGTAGAAGATAATGAAAAAGAAAGGGAAGAAGATTATATGGATACTAGTGAAAGCAAAGAATATAGTCAAAACAGAGAGATAAGAGAAGATTTCCCAAGAAGATATACAAAGACACCCTCAAGAATTACTCAAAAGAATCATCCAGAAGAACTGATTATTGGAGATATGAATGATGGAGTGCACACAAGAAGACAACTATTGTATCAAACAGAAATAGCATTGTTGTCACATGTTGAGCCTAGCTCAATCAAATACACATGTAAAGATGTGAATTGGATCAAAGCTATGAATGAAGAATTGGACCAAATTGAAAAAAATCAAATTTGGGAACTAGTCCCTAGACCAAAAAATAAAAATGTCATTGGAACTAAATGGGTATATAAAATTAAAATGAATGAAGATGGGCAAGTAATCAAGAATAAATCCAAATTATTATGAAAATGGTATGCACAGGTTGAAGGAGTAGACTATGAAGAAACATTTTCACATGTGGCCATATTAGAGGCAATTAGGATGTTCTTAGCTTTCTCCAGCTACAGAAAATTTAAAGTGTACCAAATGGATGTCAAGTCAGCATTTCTCAATGGAAATTTGGAAGAGGAAGTCTATATTGAGAAACCAGCAGGGTTCTAATTAACCAACAAAGGAGACTATGTTTGTAAATTAAAGAAAGCACTATATGGACTAAAACAAGCACCCAGAGCATGGTATGCAAGGCTAGACTCTTATTTACAAAAACAAGGCCTCAAAAGGGGATCAACGGACAACAATTTTTATTTCAAAGTTGATGGTAATAGCTTGATCATTGTGGAAGTGTATGTTGATGATATTATATTTGGTAGTGATAATGAAAAAATCAGTAAGGACTTTTATAAGATGATGCAACAAGAATTTGAAATGAATTTTCTTGGGGAACTGAATTTCTTCCTTGGATTACAAATAATACAATCCAAAAGAGGAGTCTTTATCCATTGGTCTAAATATGTTAAGGATGTGCTTAAGAGATTCTAGTTAGAGGATTGAAAACCTGTTAGTACACCTATGACAGTTGGATGCAAATTAAGTAAGGATGATGAGTCCAAATCAGTAGATCCAAAACACTACACATCAATGATAGGAAGTTTTCTCTATGTAACAGCTTCTAGACCTGATGTCAAGCAAGTTGTTGGGATGGTGGCTAGATTCCAATCAGAACCAAAGGAGAGCCATGTTCAAGCTGTAAAAAGAATATTTATATATTTGAAAGGAACCATAGATATTGGATTGTGGTACCCTAGCAAGGATTCATTCACATTAAAATCCTATTCAAATGTTGATTGGGCAGGAAGTGTAGATGACAGAAAGAGTACAAGTGGAGGAGCATTATTTTTGGGAGAATCACTAGTTGCTTGGATAAGCAAGAAGTAGTCCTCAATTTCTCTATCTATCACTGAAGCTGAGTATATTGTAGCAGCAAAATGTTGCACACAGTTTGAATGGATGAAACAAACTCTGCAAGATATCAAAATAGTATTTGAAGAACCAATTACTATCCACTGTGATAATACAAGTGTGATAAGTCTCCCTAAGAACCCTATCCAACACTCAAAATTGAAACACATTCCCATAAAGTACCACTATCTGAGAGATCAGGCTGAAAACAAAAACATTAAATTGGAATATATTCCAACATAAGAACATGTGGCAAATATTTTTACAAATATCTCAAGCAAAATTTGGGAGTAATCCTTCTTCCTACCTAAATCTCTCAAGAAAATAATGCATCAGTTGGCACCTATTTAGGGGGAGATAGAAATCAAAATCAAAAGGAGTCATTCAATTATGATTGGAGGAGTTACCAATGGTCAAAGAAATATTTATACAGACATATCATCAGAGAAGAAACCCTTTTCCATTGATGCCAAAGGGGGAGAGTAACTTCAGAGGAAAAAAGCATCACCACAAGGGGAGATTGTGTATGAAGTTGGTGTGTTTCCCTCAATGAAAAAGGGGGATATTGTTGGGCATATTGTCATTCATGTGTTTTCATTGATGTCAATAGTCATAGTAAGCAGAGCAGTAAGGTTAATCTCGGGAAGAAAAATAATCGACAGAAGAACATCACCTTAAGGATAAAGAAATTTGTGATTAAATTACGATAGGATCAACAATGTTCCTAGAACAAGAGCTCGGGAGGGTTAGAAAACACAGAGATCAAGCTCATAAGAGATGGCGCGAGGTATGGCGCAATGAAACGCAGAAAAAATCAAGATCATTGATGCACAATTGCCAAATCTACGGTAGGGATAAATTGCGGAGATCGAAAGAAGAATTAAACTACTCGCCAGTTACAATCCCACAATCCATCTAGATCGTCAGATCATACAGCTTCAAATATCTATGACTGTGGTTGATCCAACTAACTACCAGTTTAATTCAAATTAAATCATGACTGTCGGATGCGCAATCACAAAATCTACAGCAGGGATAGATTGCAGAGATTGAAAGGAAAATTAAATCACTCACAAGTTATAGTTCCGCAATCATTGTCGACCGTTGATATGATTCTATATTCTCCACAATCATTGGATCACTTTTTGAGTGGAAGGATAGGATAAGCTGTAACAGTTGCATCACAGACAGATCAAGTCATTGATCTAAGATCTTGATCAAATGAACATCCTTCACTTCGGCTCTAAATATGTGAGGAACTTATGCTTCGTTAGTTTGAGATTTGAAACACCCAGAACCCAAAAATCCGAAGTGAATAAGGATCGTTGGATTTGGAGGAAATAATAAGGACCATTGGATTAGGGCTATTGGTCAATAGACCATGTGAACAAGGACATGTGGGGGATCTACGTTGACATCAGCAAGAAACTGTGATAGACCATGTCAGCAGTATACATCAACAAGCACACGTGGCACATTCAAAGAATGACAAGTATAAAGTTGAAATCAACAGTTCAGGTACGTGCAAATCATGAATCTGAGTGACATGTGGAAGTTACTCGACTCATGACATGTCATCAAGTGACATAAGAAGTTACGTCACTCCTGGAGTTTTTGCTTCGGGAGTTTTACCACCAGCACTTGCCCAAATTCTCGAAGTCACAAATGTCGGAGACCCGAAGTGGACACAAGACATATGATCTGAAAGATCACCTTGTGAGAATTCATGATCATCGATCTACTACAGTGGAAGGATAGTGTAAGTGGAAACGTTAACCGACAGCAAGCGGTGTCCACCATTGATGACTTACACAGCAGAAGGGTACGTGTCAACGGATTGTGAACTCCGGGTGAAAACTACTCTGGGAAAATGAGAAGGAGAAAGGTTTGATATTTCCAAAGGTCGGAGTCTTGAAGCAGAGGATACCCATTGGATTAAAGAGGACACAGGTTGTTGGATCGTGGAATCTAGATGAAATGATCTGGGAGAAAATGAGAGTTTGAGATTTGATATCTTTGAAGTCCTGAGACCCAGTGTAAATGGTGTCCATCCATCACAACGCCTGATTAAGTCTTGGTCGTCGGATTAAGGAATGAAAGGATAGATGTAAGGATCATCTATGACCATTGATCTGGTTCTGTGATAAATGTGAATCGTCTGATTTGTTCGGCGATATCGTATTCGGGAGTTTTGAAATGTTGTATGTCACGAAGACCCGAAGATCAAAGTGTCAAAGTTATGAAATTTGTCCATCTCGTCAGAAGAATGAATCGTGACCCTTGAATTGATAAGGGCTCAATTTCTTGTCTCACTTAGCGTTTTTTATCACCGTTGATGGTCATATGCTATAAGACTTTTAAAAAAATGAAATTATAATATGTCGCTATAGTTGGTAAGTCTGTGGTTCTGTAACGCGCTGTCATATGTGATGGTTTGAAGGAAGTTCCTCTGCGGAATTTGGTTTCTATGAAAATAACAGAGATTCAGGAATGAATTTAATGGATGAAATTGATCCATAAAGTGGTCAATTTATGAAAAGCCATCACAGTGAAAGTAATAAACAGAGATTATGGTTAAGTTAATAAAAGAGGTGTGGTGGTCCAAATGAAGGGACACAGTGTTTCACACTCACGTTGTTTTAAAGAATATATAAACATGAAATATTGGTTGAAGAAAGTGTCTCTATAGTCTAGATCAGAAGATCAAAAGCTGAAGTAGATTCCAGGAAGAAAATCTAATACCTATGCATTAAGGGTGGTTGGGTGGTGTTGCAGGTTGGATCTTGTAGAGGGAGTTGGTGCTTCCTTGTCAGTTGTAGTTGACTAAATAGGGGTTGTAGCCTCCTACCAGTTGGTGTTGGTAAACTAGGGTTTGGTTGCATCATGATCAGTTGGTGCTAATAAAAAAAGGAAGTACATCTTCCTCTATGTAACATGTAAAAAACAATTTGCAGTTAATAGAAAAGAGTTTGTGGTTTTCCCAATTGGGTTCCATGATAAATACTGTGTTGAAATTTTGTTTTCATTAATAAATGAAAAATTGAGATAATTGTTTTGTCACTGATTCACCCCCCCCCCACCTCTCAGTGACATGATCTAATCATTCACCAAGAAGCTCTGAAGCTCAATGAGTGTGGTTAGGGCTAGCCAGTCATGGATGACTTGGATTTTGGTTGGATCCACATGTACGCCATGTTGATCAATGATGTAGCCCAGGTAATGAACTATGTCCATGCCGAAGGAGCATTTTTACAATTTGGCGTAGATTAGGTGTTGTCGCAAGGTGTGTAGAACCTGTTGAATATGTTGCAAGTGTTTTGCCCAAGTCTTGTTGTAAATGAGGATGTCATCCAAATACACCACTACACAATTATTGGTGAATGGTCGCAGGATATCGTCCATCATCCTCATGAAAGTAGTTGGAGAATTTTTAAAACCAAAAGTCATGACCAACAATTCAAAAAGATCTTCCTTTGACTTGAAGGGAGTCTTCCATACATATGTTTGTTCTATCAAGACAATCTTACTGAAGTATTTGGCCCCCATGAGTTGATCAAGGAGGTCGTCGATTCAGGGAATCATGTACTGGTTTCTAACTGTGATTTTATGTTGGGCTCAGTAATCAATGCAGAGTCGCCAGGTTCCATCTTTCTTCTGTACCAACACGATTGGGCTCTCGCAAGGTAATGAGATGGGATGGATGTGCCCCTTGTGGAGAAGTTCTTGGATATGTCTCTTGATATCCTCATTCTCTAACAGAGAGTGCAGTATACTAGCTTATTGGGCAGCGATGCAAGGGTCAAATTGATGGGGTGCTTGACTTGACAGTGCATAGGTACCCCGGTAGGTGAGGAGAAGATATCTGATTATTCTTCCATGATCTTATCCACTTGCTTCTGTTGTGTGGAGAGGTCAGTCGTAGAGACCCTGGATGTGGTTCCGATCATTCACTCATTCTAAGAGTGAATCACGAAGAAGACAAACTTCCTTGTCTGAGAGATGAACTTTCTGCATTTCTTGGCAGAGATCAAGGAAATAGCACTGGGTGGGACTGCCTTAGGTATCCTGTACAATTTCTTATTTAAAGTAATAATCACACTGTGAGGCCTAGACTCATATACAACATGATGTTTCCATAAATATGGTTGGCCCAAAAGAACATTAAAAACTTTGAGAGTGGAAACATCACACAATACCTCATCTTTGAAGGGATTGATGTTGTATAACAGGCGACATTGTTGGTTGATGCAGATGTCGCTTCCTTGGCGGAGCCATCCGATGGTGTAGGGATGCAGGTGTGGATTTTTTTGCAGGATGAGTCACTTGACAACCTCTGTTGAGATGAGGTTCTTTTGGCTACCGCTATCAACAATGAAGTGCAGCGGGGTGTTGGGTATGTGTTATATTCTTTGCATGTGTGTGTGTGTGGGTGCGTCAGATAACTGCGTCTGACGGTCCGTACAAAGTAGGGCTCTGCCGTTGCGTTGGGCGCTTCCTAGGGGGGTCCCAGGGGGGGGGCAGGTATGCCCCCCCCTGGTTACGCGCAGCGTTCGGCACCGGGCGGTAGCTTGGGGCCGACGGGGTTCGAGGCAGCGCCTCGAGTACGTGCAGCGTTCGGCACCGGACGGTAGCCCGGGGCCGATGGGGTTTGGGGCAACGCCCCGAAAAAATTTTTTGGGCGGTTTTTGCTATTTTTAGCGGATTTTGCTATTTTTAGTTGATTTGTAAATTAATCCCGGATTAAGGGATTAGGGTTTTGGTATCTACGGAATACCTAAAAACATTGTATATATTGTATGGMGAATGGTGAAATTCGATATAATGAAAAAGAAAGGTTTTCCCGATTGAGGGTTTCCGGTAAAGATCTCTATGTATTCTGTGTATGAGCCATTGATTAATTTCTGTATTGCTTAAGAATATATATGCATTGCTTTACTTCATAGGTTTAAAACTTACACGGGGTACCCTTCACCCACATCTATGAATGAAAAAGGTGCTCGCCTTCCTCTGGCTCGTATGGTTCACCGGGTTGGAGCTTGGTGGTAGAAATGGTAACACTGGGTTCTGAGTCAATGATTTTTCTCCCCCTTTATGGTTCTAACTCAGAGCCGGAATGCGCATTTGATTCATAGGATTTCACCTCAGCCACCAGCGACTGCTTCAAGCGGCAATCAACAATGTTATGCCAGAGGATCTTATGGAAGTCGCACCACTTCCCGGTATCTTTGTTTTTGTTTCTGGTGTCCTTCTTTGCTTGCAGTCTAGACTGGTTGTCCTAAGGTTGTCTGTCTTTTCTCTGTCCTTTGTTCTATAGGTTGGGGTTTCCCTTTCCTGGATTTTGCTGTGAGGGGTTCCCAGGCCCAAATTGTCTTTTGTTTAAGCTTCTGCTCAATTTTGATGACATATCGGTAGGTCGTTCCCAAGGATGAGATGTCCAAAAACTTCATTTCGACCTGGATGTATCTATGCATACCGTCACTACACTTGAGCACTAGATGTCACTCAGAATCTTTGATACCCAGCTTGGTGCACAAGGTATGGAAGATATTTTTGAACTCAAGCACCTCTTGGTCTCTTTCCTGCCACAACGTGGTCCATTTTGTGTATAGATCGTCATAAATTCCAACAGGGTAGTATTGTACCTTAATAGCATCCCTGAAGGACTCACAGGTAACTACAACTGTAAATAATGAGATTTCCTTTGTTTCCTTTTGCTCACATAAATTTTCCCACCAATCTTAGACATAGGAGACGGATTTGAGGAACACAAAAGTAATCTTTTCTCTATTCGAGAAGTTATGGACAAAGAAATACCCTTCTAGTAGATTCAACCATTTGTCTACCACATCTACATCTATCTAACCTTCAAATATAGGAATATCGAATTTTATTTGTACCTTGAAGGGGGCGGTGCCTCCGTTTGAGGAAGATGCGTCATCTATTGGTAGCCACTGAAGGATTTGCGCAAAACTATCCATCATCTCGTTCCTCTATTGCGTGAGGGATTCCTCGAGAAACATTTTGAAGGGATCTCCTGTCCCATTGTCTTTCTTTTCTTCTACCATGATAGTTCGTTTGGGAATGTCGGAGCTTTTGTCCTCAAGAGAAACAAGCTCGAGACTCAATTCTTTGTACCCTGACCTCGTTGGGGACATGCATTATGAACAACAAGGAGCAGACCGCTCCGATACCACTGATCTAGAATATATTTGCAGAGCGAAATGAATACATATTATTATCAAAAGATGTTTAACACAAAATAACATATATACAATAAAATTGGTTTCTATTCAATAAGGAAATAAGTTGAAACTGTAAAATGCAGCGGAAACAAGCTTACTAGAATGGTGGTATCTTATCTTTGAGAAGAGATGTGATGGTTGCACTCATTCAAAAGAAGATGATTACAATGAGGCTCTGAAGGCCTTTTTACAATAAACAAGAATGTCAAAAACCCTAGACATCCAAAAAACCTAACCCTAGGAGATGAAGTGCCAAAAGTCATGTGGGCTCTATTTGGATAAGTTAGTACATCAACTTCTGGGGGTCATAACTTTTTCATACGATCTTCGTTTTAGGCGCATGATAGCCCATTGGAAATGTCTATCCGAGGAATAAACATTTTTCTACTATCTATCAAAGGTCATTATGTCTATGGCGAGCCCTAAAAAATGTTTTTTAGGGCCTCAAAACAGCCTCGCAAGTTAGGGACCCGAAAACTAGGGAAAAAGCTGTCAAACTAGATAAACAAGCTCGAGACTCAATTCTTTGTACCCTGACCTCGTTGGGGACATGCATTAAGAACGGCAAGCAACAAAACGCTCTGATACCACTGATCTGGAATATATTTGCAGAGCGAAATGAATACATATTATTATCAAAAGATGTTTAACACATAATAACATATATACAATAAAATTGGTTTCTATTCAATAAGGAAATAAGTTGAAATTGTAAAATGCAACGGATACAAGCTTACTAGAATGGTGGTGGCTTATCTCTGAGAAGAGATGTGACAGTTGCACTCATTCGCAAGAAGATGATTACAATGAGGCTCTGAAGGCCTTTTTACAATAAACAAGAATGTCAAAAACCCTAGACATCCAAAAAACCTAACCCTAGAAGATGAAGCGCCAAAAGTCATGTGGGCCCCATTTGGATAAGTTAGTACATCAACTTTCGGGGGTCGTAACTTTTGCATACGATCTTCGTTTTAGGCGCATGATAGCCCGTTGGAAAGGTCTAGCTGAGAAATAAACATTTTTATACTATCTATCAAAGGTCATTCTATCTATGGTGAGCCCTAAAAAACATTGTTTAGGGCCTCAAAATGGCCTCGCAAGTTAGGGACCCGAAAACTAGGGAAAAAACTGTCAAACTGAAAAACTTCCAAAATGAGCTAGTTGGAATAGGTGGGAGGCCACTGACATCCATATGGATCATCCTAATACCTAGGGTCTTTGCATACCCCACCCCTTTACACAATCAATACCCTAAACACTTGATTAGTTGCAAATGCTTTGGTATGAAGAACTCATTCTTCCAAGTTGTATCTTCCATTGGTTGGTTCTTCCAATTAATGAGGAATTTCAATTGGTTATTCTTTATATTCTCATTTGGCTATTTGGTCCATAACATTTGGTATTAGGTTAGATAATCCTTTGTTTGGTTCCTTAAATCAATCATCTTACCATTTTCTATCTAACGTTTTTTTTGGATCATTGAAATTGCATGAAATTTCATGGTTGATAGAGGAGATTGCAAAGTATATTGGGTAAAAATTGCAGAATCAATCTCACCATGATTTTGAAGTTATAGGTTGTACAAGTTATGATTTTTGTTTATTCCTCAAACTAAGATTAAATGAGTGGTTTCAATAAAATATTAATATTTGAATACAACGAGGTCCAAGTTGAGTGCCACTGGTGAAATTTGACAAAAGACAAACCTCGATGTTTTAGGCCTATATTTCAAACTTGTTAGGGAAATATTGGAAAAGTTCTAGTTCATACAAGTTCATTCACCCAAAACACACCAAAAAAAATAGGTTTTAACAACATGGACCTAACTTAGTCTTGAAGACTTGAAATTGAATTAGACTTGTGTGACTATGAAGTAGACATATCATATTATTACAATATGAATTTTCAGACTTAAAAGTGTAGCAAAGTCACATTTACATCAGGTGCAAATTTTTCCAACAAAGCATACCCCAAATTAGAGCTTTACAAGGTGTGTAAACTTAAAATTATCATTAACTTTTGATTGGAAGCTACGTATGTGGTGATTCAAAAGGGGTTAGAAAGAGGAACGAGAGGAATATATATATATGTATCAATTTTGGAACCATTTGAGGATAATTACTTGAAAGGGACCATTATCACGAAGAGAAATCAGATTGTATTTGAATGAGCAATAAAAGTTGAAGAACTTGCCAAGTGGAAGAACATGCCATGAGAAATTATGGAATCCTCATCAACTGGAAGAACCAACCGATATAAGACAATATATATATATATATATATATATA
>JZKD02S0091229.1:834871-844919 GCA_000966675.3 Picea glauca | reverse complement strand
TATATATATATATATATATATATATATATATATATATATATATATATATATATATATATATATATATATATATATATATATATATATATATATATATATATATATATATACTCATTACATATACATTCAACCCAAGATATACCCTCTATATGTTCAAAATGCCAAACATTTGAAGAATCATCACCAATGCTTCATCAAAAACTTGTTTCAATCTAATTCAATAACAAATGCCACTATTCGCATCAAAACCACAATCAAAAAGCTAAGTTAGCAAGGAGGGTAAGGTAAAACAAAGGAACATAGGATCACACTAGGTAATGTGCCATGGCAATGGAGAGTCGTGAATATTCTTTCATACATAACAGAACACATGTAAGGTCTTCAGCTAGATGGGCACAGAGACCTTCACCCAAGTCCTCAAGGAGATGGAACTTGGGGTTGCTTTGGAACTCAATTTGGGCAAGTGGGTTCCTTGTGCATGCGAATGCTCCAAGGGGCTTGCCCAAGTATGAAGCAACCAAGATATTAGGGTGCGTTGTCATGAGGGGCGTACTAAGGTTGGGTGTGTCGGTCCCAAGTGGCACGGTGGTTGACGAGCATGTGGATTCATTTAGGAGATCGGGTTTATGAAGGGGCACAATGATTCGTTTGAGAGATCAGGTTCATGAAGGGGCATGACGATTCGTTTGGGTGATTGGGTCTGCAAAGGGGCACGACATCCCCAAAGGACGTGACGGTTCGTGATGGTGACCTTTGGAGTCCCTATAAGAGAACAAGGGTGCTCAAACAAGGGAAGCGTATTTGGAAGAGAAGGAGATAAAGATGATCTTTGCAGTTCTAAGGCAGACAAAGAGAGGTGATCTCCCTCAAGTAGCCAAGTTGCTCCACTTGGGAGGACTTGTGTTACCTTAAGGTGGATTCATTGGACAGAGTTGGGCAAGTTTCTTTTGGGCATATTTTGGGAAAGTCTGGAAATGCATGTATGTTGGAGGCATGTGTGAGGAAAAAATGAATTTGTGAAGTTTGCGGGAATGAAGAGAGAACAATTCCACGATTGAGGGCATGTTTGAGGTGCACCGCAAGAGGTTACATAGACAATTGCGACAGTGAGTCTTGGTGACGAATATGTGTACGAGTGTCTTGGTGAGGTGAGGTGAGGCGAGTTGTTTGACTTTGCCCAAGTTGTAAACCGAGCTGATAGTGCTCATATTGTAATTGTTTCTCAATAACAAAGACTTAGTCGGGTGTTAGGCACGGTTTGTGTCGCCCACACTATATCTATGTTTCTCTTGTTTGTTTCTTTGTTGTTATGTTGGCTTCTCATGTTCATGGATGTATGCTTAAATATGACTAAGTGTTAAGATGTTAACAATTGTCTAAGTATACAAGATTTGCACTAGAGTGGGAGTGTGACTCGCCAATATCCTATAATAGAGTATGGGTATGCTTTAGGTGAAGAGGCATATTCTAGACAAAGTATCCTTGGTGTTTCCAAGCAGCCAAGTGAGAAACGTCATAGTGTCACATCTCCTTAAGAGGTGCACGATCATAAGATTCGACAAGGAACATTGTGAGCATGTGACACCACTCATAAAGAAAATACCAAAGGGGTGAGGTCATAAGCAAACCAGCAAAGCAGGATCAAGCCATATATTTTTACTCAAGGCAGAGACCAAAAATAGTTAGCAGTAACAACCCATCACAAAGTAAGGTGGACCATTTTCAAGTGTAAGAAAACATAGATAAAAACTTGCAAAGAGACAAAAGCCACAAATAAATATATCAACCCCTAAAGCATATAAACCATGGATCAAAAAGATTGAATGCAAGTATCATACCAACACAAGGGAAAATATTTGTTTGAAGACTATGAATAAGTAATGACAAAGATCAGGGGAAGTGAACTGACAAGGGAAAAATGAAATTGAAAATCCTATCTAATTGATCACAATAACATCTCAAATTCACCAACCAAGAAACCCCACACTCAAGGAATCAATGCAAAGGGTGAAAGCCTACATTTTCCAAATGAACAATCAGACCATGATTTTTAGCTCCCAATAGAAAGTGACCAACAAAATCCAAATCATTCGACCTTTGAAAGGTAATCTCACCTTGAGGGTTCCTTTAAACTCTTTAAAAACGGTTATAATAGAGAAGTATCAACAATGGAGCAACACTTTATAGAGAAAAACACAAATCTCGACTCCAATCCAAAAATGACAGAATGAACAAGTCCACGTTGATGGAAGAGAGGAGGTAGGACAAAACAAAGGAAACAACCACAACCACTCTCAGATTGAAAATGGAAAGTCAATATCAAAACATTAAATTCGTGCATATACCAAATAATAAATGCCCAAATATGATCACCCAGGAAGGTATACCAAGGGAACCCAACCAAATCATGATGTTATCTCATAGTAGAAAATACTATAATCATTGAACCAAAAAGTGCAAGATTTCAATGTTCCAACGCAATAAACTTTCTACAACCAACCATTAAACCTATCTGAGGTCAACACTGGCTCGATATACATATACATAGGAGCAGGGTTGGAATTTGGATTTTTCCTTACCCGTCAAAGAATTTCTTTTGATGTTTTAGGTATCTATATTTCCCGTCAAAGAACGTTATGCTTGAATTTGTGCCCTTCACCAATGAAGTTTGGATAAGAAATTAACCCTTCAATAATGACGTTTTGATTTATTATATTAAATTTTTATCACGTAACAAACTTTGCAAAGAACCTTTGGAGGTGGTAGGGTAGAGATCAATTTCACATGCATTTATTACATTCCTCATTAGATTATTCATACTTCATTAACTCTTTGATCTTCAATGTTTGAATACATTGAATGGATGGAGAAAAAGAAAAGCCCTCAAAAGGGGATAAGAAGAGTATATCAACAAGGAATGATTAAAAAAATAGAGAAATGTTTCAAAGAGGTCACTATGCTTGTCAAAATTTTTAAGAATGTTTTAAGAAAACTCCATTATTTTCCAAGGAGAAACAAAACTTGTGCATATTTCTACATATGTTTCTTTGTGCATTAGGAAGAAAAAAAGTCAAGAGACTCCTCCCTTCAACATTTAAAAACAGGAAGCCAACCCTACATCAATCTTTACAACAAGGGAGATTCAAATAACTACAAGTATACATTTTTAAGCTAGGTAAAGAGATTCTAGATCATGAAAAAGGGATGTATAAAATACTTATTGTATTAAAACCATTGGAATGTTTAAGGCACAACATAAATTCCCTTTGAGTTGACATAAAACAGCGACAAGTTTGGAGTTTAACAAGAAATTCACAAATTCCCTTTGAGTTGACATAAAACAACTACAAGTTTGGAGTTTAAAAAGTAATTCTTGTGCCATGTAGATTGATATTCTAAGAAGTTCTGTAAAAACATTAAGAAAATCATCAAAAACGTGTATAAAATTCAGAAACAACAACATCATGCCATAAAAGTGAATATAAAAAATTAAAAATAAAATAAATTTTTAAAATCTATTATGTTTAAGCATTTTAAAAATATATTTATGTGAAATTTTCAAACTAAATTATGAAATAGTGATAGAAAAATTGAAACTAATGATCCATATTTAATCGTGAAAGATATGTTATGATTTATTTTCTCCTTTTATCCCTTCTTACAATAAATGTAACTAAAACCAAGTTTACTTTAGGGTAAAATAAATAAATAACATTAAACCTTTGACTTGAATGTGAAATTTTTACCCTATATACTAGTTGAGTCAAGTCAAAAATAAATTTCACCTCACTATAACTATGTTGTGATACACATTAAAAAAAAAAGGAAATATAGAAAACACATAGATATGATAAACTATAATACAAAAATTGAAAGCATTGAAACATACAATATTCAAAAACAAAATTGAAAACATGGAAACATACAATTCATAGTTTTAGGAATGGTCAATGAAATCATTTTTTTAACCATTTTGGATTCCATCGGATAGTAACATTGCATTCTTTGAATACAACAGATAATCTAATCTAAAATGAAGAATTTATTCTGATAACAAAAACAACAATTTAGTACGCCTCAGAATTGTAATTTCAACCAAACTAAAGAAAACAAACCAAAAAATCTAACTATTTGAGCTTTTAACCTTCTTCACAAACTCTTATCTTTGAAAAAATTTATAATTATTTGAACTTTTAACCTTCTTCATAAGCCACTATCTTTGAATTTATACTCGTACCTTTTGTATTGTGCCTCCCAACAGTGAGAGTACGCTGCTGAAATACAAGTGAAAACAGAAGGAGTTGAAGAATAATGATCCACATAGCTTCGTCTCTCCTATGCCTTTGAAACTATTTAGAGTTCATCGATGGGAAGAATCAAGATACGGTGGAGAGTATCAGGATACGGTGGAGAGTATTAAGATAACAAAGATACAAAGTCCTTTGTCTCTTCTATGCCTTGGTGACTGTTCAGAGTTCAATGATGGGAGGAGTCACAAAGCAATCTTCCTTTCCGAGTTATCTTTCCGAGTTATCTTTTCAGTAGGTATTTTGGGGACTCGCTTTTAAATTTTCAACTAATCCATGTTAAATATATTGTACCCTCAACAGTCTAACCGTACACTGCCAGCTGTACTGGACAGTTGTACTTTCTATTTTTGTCTTGCTTGAGCATTTATAGCTCAACCATCTTACATTGTAACCAAGTTCTAAGCTCTGTACTTCTTCATAAATTTCAATATACTGTTCTATTCTTTTCTCTCTGCCTTTCTCTTTGCTTCACAATTTATCATGGTATCAGAGCTTCAGGTGTAAGCCTCTTCACACAGTCCGGAGAGCAACTCGATCCTCACAGCGCAGAGCCCCACAGATCTTGAGAGCACGCGACACAGCCTTTTCACAAGGCTTGGAGAGTTGTTCGTAATACTCTTTAAAGATCGTCGTAGGAAGCTTGCAGAGGTTGCAGAGCGTACTTCACTCGAAAGAATGAGGAAGAAGAGAACGCAGAAGAAGAAACTTTAAAGAAACCTACATAATTTTTCAAGAATCGTCACAGATTGACGCAGAAGAACTGCAGAACAACAGAAAGTTTAAAGAACTTGAAGATTTCGCTTAAATTTGTTAAAAATTCATGCAGAAGGTAGAGCATTTAAAGATTCTTGGAAATTCGCTCAAATCTGTCAAAGATTGTAGTAGATAACGAAGAAGTCGTGAGATTCTTTCAAATCTTTGAAAGATTCACGAATCTTTTCTTCCACAGGAGACATCCCGTCAAATTCGGCAAAGATCGCGTCAAACACACAAGGAACAACCACTGGGGCCGTAAGATTCATCTTGCGAATGGATCCGAGGTGGGAAACCAGTTCAGAAGGGAAGAAGAAAGCGCGGAATAGGCGAAAGCATTTCAACTGTCAGATCTTGCGCAGAGGCTCGACAGTCGTTGGATCAGCGAGAAAGTGCACGAGGTTTAATCCTCTAGAGTGCACCGAAGGACTTTTGACTTGAGAAATCCCGAAGTCATCTTGACCATCCATCAAGAGACACGTGGCGAGATCCTATTCCATCACAAAATCGGGAATCGGGAGTTGGACGAGCAAAGGAAACTGCTCTCCAAAAACTTCGATACGCGAAATCGCGAAATCTCGAGAGGACCTGTGAGCCATCCATCTCTCTTGGACACGTGGCGAACATCGTAGCGCCCGTCGGCATTTTGGCATTTGGGGTTTCAAGCTGTCAAAGAAATTTGACATCGCAACTCGCGAAATCACGATATGCGAAATCGCGATCAGATCTCAACCGTCCATTTTGACCGGACACATGGCGGACATCGAGGGCGCCGTCAGCGTATCAGCATTCAGAGTTTCAAGTTGACAGAAATTTGGAGCATCGCAAACCGCGATATCCTGAGGTTGAATCAGGACCGTCCATCTTTCAAGGACGCGTGGCGTAACTCTGAGGACCCGGAAAAGTCCCGAAAAGGAAAGAGCCCATCGGCATATCGGGATTCAGCAAATCGCGAATCTTGAGGACAAGAAACACAAGAACTTCAAAACTCCGAAGTCCGAAATCTCGACAGGAGGAACCCTCCATTTGCGGGGCCCAGCTGACGTCATCTCGTCATACGAATCAATCGACGCATCGGTGTTTCGCGGAACCTGGAGACAAGACGTCCGGGTCATATCCATTCACGAAATCGTGAGGAGAGATCACGACCGTCCATCTGTTGAGGACGTGTGTCGCAGATCGAAGCAATCGGGAAAATTCCCGACAGGACAACGCCATCGAAAAATCGGAGATCGGGGAATCGAGGAGTCAGAAAACCTCGACTTCAGAACTCGCGAAATCCCGATTCGTGATATCCCGATAAGATCTGGACCGTCAGATCTCAGGAAGATCTGGACCGTTGAAAAGTCCAAAGGCAAATTTTTCTCATTTCGGCATTTTTTTTTTTGAAGGACAAAGAACAGGAAAAGCCCGTAGCGCCTTAACATTCAAGCGCGTGATCACATTACAAGGAGACCAAGGGCCATTCAAGCCCGATAAGCTCCCATCGGCCATCGGCAAATCGACGTTTCTGAGATCGGAGGTAAATACAAATTTTTCCCTCTATTTCTTCTGCAATTTTTTTTTTTAAAATGGCATCATCTAGCAACCTAGGACCAACTTAGGGTCCGATTCCTCTGGGAAAGAACTATGATTTCTGGTCTCTTCGAATGAAGTCGTTATTGCAAGCACAAGAGTGCTGGGAACTCGTGGATCTTGGCTATGTGGAACTAGATCCCGCCGCCCTCACTGCCATGACAAATGCGCAAGGAATTGCTCATGCAAATCTGAGGACCAAAGAAAACAAAGCGAAATTCTGGATACAGAATTCAGTAGATGATTCGATTTTCTCGAAAATCACAAGCGCTGGTACTTCCAAATAGGCCTGGGACATCCTCAAAACGTCCTACCAAGGAAATGACAGGGTAAAAACAATTAAACTGCAGACCTTGTGGATACAATTCGAGACTCTCAGGATGACAGAGTCCGAAACTGTGGATCTGTTCATGACCAGAGTCATGGGAATCGTGAACCAGATCAGACTGATTGGTGAAACCATCACTGATCAACGAATTGTTGTGAAAATTCTCAAAAGTCTTCCCAAGAAATTTGAAATGGTTGTCACAGCCATCCTTGAATCCAAGGATTTGTCAAGATTTTCAACAGATGAAGTAATTGGTTCTCTGGTGACACATGAGATAAGACTACATCTCACAGATGAGTCAATCTCCAATGCCTTCCAAACTCAGTTCTCATTCAGAAGAGGGAAAGGTAGAGGAAGAAGTAGAGGAAGAGGGAACAATCAAGGTAACTCTCATACCAATGGAGGAAATAGACAACAATATCCAAATCACAGTTTCCAAGGTCAAAGAAATCAACAACAAAATCAACATCAGAATTTCCAGCCTCAAAGAGGCAGAGGGAGAAGATCAAATGACAAAACTAGCATTCAATGCTTTTATTGCAAAAAGTATGGGCACTATGAATCTGAATGCAGGAAGAAGCAGGCAGATCAGCTCTCAGGCAGAGCACATGTGTCAAATCACACGGGAGAAAACTCAGGAGGTATGTTTCTCTCATGCCACAAAACTGAACAACAACCTAAAGATCTCTGGTTGTTGGACAGTGGATGCAACAATCACATGACAGGTAACAAAGATCTACTTCCATGCCTTGATTCTTCAATCTCTTCTGATATTACACTTGGGAATGATAATTTAATCAAAGTTCAAGGAAAATGAACTGTTCCTATTCTTACTAAACAGAATGTAAAGAAAGACATATGTAATGTCTATCATGTTCCAGATTGAAAACATAACTTGTTAAGTGTAGGACAACTCATTGAAAAAGGATAGAAGGTACTTTTTGAGGGAGAATCTTGCAAAATATATGATAGAAAACCCAACAGAAAATTGATTTCTGAAATCTATATGACTCCAAATAGGATGTTTCCCCTTACCCTTAGAACTGCAAATCTGAGTCAACCTTATGCACACAGTGCATCAACCCTGAATGAAACAATGGTTTGGCATACAAGATTTGGACACCTACCATTTTAGAGTCTAAGTCTTCTTCAGAAAAACTCCATGGTCAAAAGTCTACCTATTTTTAAAGAGCAAACTCCCCCATGTGAGTCTTGCATACTTGGAAAACACAAGAGAACTAGTTTTCCACAGTCTTCCAATCAAGCCAAACAACATCTTGAACTAGTTCACACTGACCTATGTGGACCAATGCAAACAGAGTCAATAGGTGGTAGTTTTTACTTTCTAATGTTTATTGATGATTTCAGCAGAAAAATATGGATCTATTTTCTCAGACACAAGTCTGAAACATTTACAAAATTCAAAGAATTCAAGGCAGAAGCTGAAAAATAGAGTGGTAAATTTCTCAAAGTACTCAGGTCAGATGGAGGAGGAGAATACAACTCCAGAGAATTTGCAAATTTCTGCAAATCTCTAGGCATCATCATGCAAGCAACAACAAGGTATACTCCACAGCAGAATGGAGTGGTTGAAAGAAAAAATCAGACCATCATGAATATGGCAAGAACACTTCTTAAAGAAAAACACTTGTCAAATACTTTTTGGTCTGAAGCAGTAGCATGCTCAGTTTATCTTTTGAACAGATCACCAACCACCAGTCTATAGATGAAAGTTCCCCAAGAAGCATGGAGCGGGACAAAGCTCAATGTAGCTCATCTAAGGACATTTGGATGCATTGCATATGCACACATACCTTCCAAATTAAGGAAGAAGCTTGATGACAGAAGTGAGAAATGTATTTTCACTGGATACAGTGAAACAACTAAAGCTTACAGGATTTACAAACCCATCACCAAGAAATTAATTCTCAGCAGAGATGTACAATTTTTGGAAAATACATTCTGGAATGATTCTGAAACTCAGCAAGTGGACAGTCAAAATCCATTGCTGCCATGTTCTGAAAACACAGGAAATTCAGAACAGCAAATACCTCAAACCATTCTTCCAAGAATGCAAGTCCAAGGACAACCAGATCACTCATAGGATAGCTCAACTTCTAGCAGAGAATCATTCTCTGAACCACAGAATCAGAGAACTCGAAGTTTGAGAGAAATCCATCAACAGTTGGATGACTTTGAGCAACATAATTTTTTTTCTTTAATGTCATGCCAACCTACATCCTTTAAGGAAGCAGCTAAGGAGCCACATTGGGTTCAAGCCATGAACCAAGAAATTGACTCCATTGAGAAGAACAAAACATGGGATCTTGTTGATTTGTCAAGACACAAAAAGAGTATTAGTGTCAAGTGGGTTTACAAAACCAAACTAAATGAAAAAGGACAGATTGAAAAGCACAAGGTAAGACTTGTTGCCAAAGGATTCTCACAACAACCAGGTACGGATTATGGTGAAACTTTTTCTCCAGTAGCAAGGTTAGACACTGTAAGAACTCTATTGGCCATAACAACACAACACAAATGGCAAGTATACCAAATGGATGTCAAGTTGGCATTCCTGAATGGTTTTTTAGAAGAAGAAGTTTATGTCGATCAACCACCTGGATTTGAAATCCAAGAGCACCCAGCCAAAGTGTATCGGTTGAAGAAATCCTTGTATGGATTAAAGCAAGCTCCAAGAGCTTGGTACAACAGAATTGACACTTACCTGATCAAAAGTGGTTTCAGCAGAAGCCAAAATGAACCAACACTTTATACCAAAACAGATCAGCACGGTAAAATACTAATTGTATGTTTATATGTTGATGACATGATTTACACAGGAAATCTAGAGCTAACAGATTTCAAACATGCCATGCAATCTGAGTTTGAGATGACAGATCTTGGCATAATGAAATATTTTTTAGGCATTGAGGTTCATCAATCAGCCAAAGGCATTTTTTTCTATCGGCAAAAGTATGCAGCAGACATCATCAAACGGTTTCGCATGGAAGGATGCAATCCAGCAGAAACACCCATCCCTTTAGGCACAAAATTAAGCAAGAATGATGAAGGTCCCACAGTG
>JZKD02S0091229.1:811178-834821 GCA_000966675.3 Picea glauca | reverse complement strand
GGTGACATTGCACTACAATTTTGTGGTTCTCGAGATCAGCTTGCTGATATCTTCACAAAGCCACTAGGAAAGTCAGTTTTTTATTTTCAGAGACAGCACTTAGGCATAGTCAGTGTTGTTGATTGTAACTGTTGAGTCTAAGAGGGAGTGTTAAATATATTGTACCCTCAACAGTTTGACCGTACACTGCCAGCTATACTGGACAGTTGTACTTTCTATTTTTGTCTTGCTTGAGCATTTATAGCTCAACCATCTTACATTGTAACCAAGTTCTAAGCTCTGTACTTCTTCATACATTTCAATATACTGTTCTATTCTTTTCTCTCTGCATTTCTCTTTGCTTCACAATTTATCAATCCAGAGCTCTGATTGATTTTTTGAGTATTGGGTTGGTTTAAAATGGGGCAAAACCCCTAGAATAAGATTTTGAAATGCATAAAACTTTGATCCATGCAAAACTTAAACTACTTCTGAAAATCTCGCCAAATTTAGACCCACTTTTTGCCTAAAAAACAAATCTGTTTGCTCCTTAGTTAACCTACTCTTAAAAAAAAAATACAAAATATTCAGATACATGTCCATGGAAATAGCGTACTAATCCTACCGCAGTGCTACGACCCGCCCGATCAAGGGGAAAAACCCTGGAATTTTAGCCACTTGAAATCGTGTTCAACTCCACAATTAACTGCATTGAGGCTAATGCAGTAGCAGGATGCGAACCTGTTAGAATAAAATCCACTAAAACATTCACAACAAAGAGCATGCTTAAATTATATTAGCTTGTCACATATCCCATCTCAACTGCAAAATTAATTGAATTAAGGCCACTGTAGACAGGTGGCCCTGGTAAGTGGCTCGAGGCTGGGAGCAAGGGTTAATTCTCATAAACCATCACCAAGGCTTGTTCCTGAAGATATTCTTTATGCCAAATGAACAATGAACATGTGTAGAGTTTAGCCAGATCGAGAACGATCATGGACAGTGCTTGAGATTTGAGAATCGAGCAATGAGAATCGTAATTTCTGCCCGTTAAAGGAGATGGAGAGAGCTTGTATTGTTATACGTAGAGCCAGAGAGTTTGTACGTTGCCGTATGAAGGCTAATAAGTGAGCCGTCTAGTTGTTGAAGACCAGCGAGCTAGAGAGCCGTGAACTATTGACCAGTGTGAGGGTGTCGTACGACAATGTGTGGCTGTGGAGAAAACGGCAGTTTGCTGGAGTCCAGACGGTAAAGTCCATATGCTGATGTGAGCGCCCTTTTTCTTTTGCCCGGAGCGGGAGCAGGGACCAGAAATTGAGATTGTCGTGAGGGCGATTAGGAGAGGAAGCGAGCAGGTAACGGCCTGCTTGTGTTTGGAGCCAGTGTGTCTTCCCTGGGGCAGCTAGTGTGAAAAGTAAGCCATCATTTTTTAAAATTTCCAAGCGAGGTTTGTGTGTGAGCAAATCCCAAATTGTTGTCTTTCATTTTTCGGTATGGATAACTTTAAACTTAGCGATTCTAAGAAATTGGAAGACGCATCCAATTATTCCGGGTGGAAATATTTTATGGAGCTAGTGAGAGTGATTTCTTCTCCATAGTTGATGGAAAGGAACCAAAACCTATAGATTCCAAAGATCAAACCAAGTGGAGTAAGAGGGATATAAAGGCTCCAATGATTATCTCAATTAATTTGAGAACTTCTTTGATTGTACATGCTAGAGAGAGAGATTGCAAGACGACCAAAGAATTATGAGACAAGTTCAAATCTTTGTTTGAGTTTTCGAGCATGTTGTGAAGGATGTTTCTCATAAACAAGTTGAACACGTGTAGGGAGGTGAAAGGAGAGAGTGTCTCTTCTTATCTTGACAAGATCAAAGAGATCTAGGGTCAACTACATGATGTTGGCAATATAATCTCAAATGAAGAAATGGTAGCTATTGCTTTAAATGGCTTTTTTTATTGATTATGAAATATTTGTGAGTAGTGTTGCAAGTAGAGAAACGGTGCCCTCATTTGAGAAGTTGTATGATATTTTCCTATCCGAAGAAATGCGCAAGAATCAGAATGATTGAAAAGATGTTGTTTTGTGGTCAAAGTCAAAGAAACCCAGAAGGAAGTGGCAGAAAGGGAAAGGAGGAAAAACCCCTTAGCAACTATCCAATGGGGGTGAGTCTTCTTCATCCAGGAGAAACCTCTCAAAAGTCAAGTGCTTCAATTGTAATTAAAAGGGTCACTATGCATGAGACTGTCCTTAGAAGAAGTTCTAGGGTGAAAAGGGACGTGATCAACACTATGGTAAGGATCGGTCCAAGTCACATCAAGGTAATTTCGCTGATGGAGTTGATGAGTTTTTAAGTCAGTTTGAAAATTTCTCCTTATTATCTACTCTTTCCGCTAATGAGTCTCACAAAGATGTGTGGTATATAGACTCGGGTGCAAGTAAGCACATAACCCCTCACAAGCAGTGGTTTGCAACTCTTAGAGAAAGATCAGGAGAATCGATGTTCTTGGGTGATGACTAAGCCCATGAAGTAAAAGGGATAGGCACAATTCCTATTTGAATGCCAAGTGGAGGTATTGCATTGAATAAGAATGTTTTGTTTGTTCCTAGTCTTAAAAAGAATTTGTTTTCAGTAAGTGTTGTTATTGACCAAGATATGGATGTTAAGTTTGGCAAAAGAAGTTGTATTGTCATTAACCTTAAGGATAATAAGGTGATTTGCAATGGAATTAGAGATGGTGGTCTATACGTGTTAATCGCAGGTATTGTTGAACATAAAGCATTGGTGCATGACGATGGATCACTAGTAGAGCTATGGCACGGGAGGTTTGGTCATCTAAACCTTGACAGTCTCAAGAAAGTCTAGAGAATGGTAAAAGGTATGCCACAATTTAATTTTACTAGAGGAGGTGTATGTGATGTCTGTGCCATGGGAAAGCATCATAGAGATCCCTTCTTCATAAATGATGAAAAGATTGTGAAGAAACCATTAGACCTTATTCACTTTGATGTGTGTGGACCGATGAGTACTCTTATTTCTAGCTACTTGTACTTTGTTACCTTTATTGATGACGCTACTAGAAAGTGTTGAATTTATTTCATGAAACATAAAAGTGAGGTGTTTAATAAATTTTGTGAATTTAAATCCTTGGTAGAATATCAAATAGGTCATAACATCAAGATATTAAGGAGTGACAATGGGGGAGAGTACAAGTCTCATGATTTTATTTCTTTTTGCAAGAAGTATGGGATCAAGAGGGAGTATTGTATTCCCTATACTCGTCGACAGAATGGACTAGTAGAAAGGAAAAACAAGAGTATTGTTGAAACTGCATGGTGCATGTTGGAGTAGTTTGGTATGCCACGGTTCCTTTGGGAAGAAGCATTTCTTAATGTTGTGCACACATTAAACAGGTGCCCTCATAAGTCTTTGAGGGAAGTTACACCCGAGGAGACATTTTCAGGAGTAAAGCCTTTTGTTGATTATTTCATAGTATTTGGTTCTCCAGCGTGTACTTATATACCTTCAGATATGAAAACAAAACTTGAACCTACAAGCAAAAGACTAGGTGTATTTGTTGGGTATGGTGATGAGCATAAGGGATATAGAATATTTATTCCTAGTGAAAGGAGAACTATACTTTGAAGGGATGTTATTTTTATGAATTTGGTTATAAAATGACATCTAACACTCTTGGTATTGAAGTGCAGCTAGATGTTCCAAAAGCCAGTGATAAAGAAGATGATAAGGAAAGTAAAGATGACATAAAACAAGAAAATCAAATGAAGTGACTAAAGATCATGAAGAACATCAAGCAGAAACCAGAGAGTTTCCTATGTGGATAAAGAGACTAGAAGAAGACATGAAAGATTAAAACAAGCCAAAAGTGTTTCCTCCTATGAGATCTTCATGAATCAGAGTTCCAAATAGAAAGTATGAAGCTAATCTTGTTGCATTGATGAGTGACTTGATTGATTTTGAACCCAATACATTTGATGAAGTTTCAAATTCTAGACAGTGGACTGAAGTATGCAGGAAGAATATGACAGCATCATGAAGAACAATGTGTGGGACCTAGTTCCACTTCCTGAAGAAAAGAAAGTCATTGAAAGCAAATGGATCTTCAAATTGAAGCATAAAGTTGATGGTTCCATTGAGAAGTATAAGGCAAAATTTGTGGCAAAAGGCTTTAGTCAAAAGCTTGATATTGACTATAATGATACCTTTGCCCCCATTGCCCAGTATACTACCATAAGGAGTGTTCTTTCCTTAGCTATCAATAATAATTTGAATCTTCACCGAATGGATTTGAAGACGACTTTCTTAAAGGGTATCTTGAAAGAAGAGGCCTACAAAAAACAATGTAAAACCCCACAGTCGAGCCCCTGTTGAATTGTAATTATGTTTATAGGCTGGTGAACCAAGTGTTTATAAGTTGAAGTCTTATATGTTTATTAGGTCGGAGAGACAGATGCTTAAGGCCATGAGCCTGATTTGTGTATATGTAAATGCACATATCATTAATAAAATTACATTGTTGCGTGTAGACTGACCATGAAGAAAGAGTTATGGGGGACTAACACTAGTACATTTGGGTCAAATTTTGATGGCGCGTTCGACTCAATTGCCACTTTTGTTTATTGGGACAATGACAAACAAGGGACCCCCTCAAACGTCATTTCACATGATGTCATTTTTCCGACGACATAGATATCGTCTCTATTGCGATGTTTCATGCGAACACGTTTCATCTCGGATTTGATTGTCCAAACCCCAAATAGTCGTCGCTACAGCGACATCAAAGACATTGGAATTCCAACTTCCAATTTTGTTCGTCTCCACTATATGGACGCCATGGGAGTTATGTTACCATACGTCACAATTTCAACTTATAGTAATGTCGCTCAACCGATGACACACTATGTATCTCCAATGTATGTGCCATGGGAGTGACGTTACCATACGTCGTAATTCTAACTTACAATAACGTCGCTCAACCGACGTCAAGCTATATATCGTCGACGTTGGTGCCATGGGAACGATGTTACCATATGTCGCAATTCTGACTTATAGTAACATCACTCAACCGACGACATGCCATATATTTTCGACGTATGTGCCATATGAGTGACGTTACCAGATGTCACAATTCTGACGTCATGAAGGTACTTAAAAAAAATGTCAATTTATTTTTATTTTTTTGATATTTTTAAATTTTGCAACTTGAAAATTTTAAAATGAAGTAATTACCTTGTATCATCCTAATAAGGGTATATAGTGAATAACCTGTTTAGTGATACTAATACAAATAGATGTAATCATTGAATATGGACTAATACATATGATAAGCCCATACAAGTGTTATGTTACCCTTGTTATATCGACTTAATGAACAGAATAGTATGTATACCATTATCTCTACTAGTTACCTATGATAAAGTAATGAAACCCATATATATACTTTGCTCCTATGTGATTACTTGATATAAGGTCATAAGTTTCCATGGTCTTACTTCATAGATTTCATATCATAAGAATGTGATAAGATTACATGTGGTGCTGAGCTTAACCCTATGTGTTTATCCGTAATCAATTACACATGTTAATAGTAATGCTTATATTGTACTTAAGCTGGGAATCATAGTAATCAATACGAGCATGTGATATGTACTGGTATACACAACCTATACATTGAATATGATAGTAAGCATTGCTTATTACGATAGCTTAGTTATGGTTATTACTATGGAGCTTACACTCTTCTCTCTATTATAGTTGTACCAATATTAGGTAATTATAGTGAAAGTCATGTAGTACAATCTGACCTATATGAATAATTACACATAATACCTAAGGTTCAACATATCACTTACAACTTACATTGGTTCCATATCAGTTATATATGACATGCTTATTTCACATAATCTATGCCCTTTATATATACATTTAATGATCTATCCCTATTCAAGAAGATGGAACTCATACTGTTGTGATCATACCATATTCATACCTATCAACTTATTGTAATAGAAGTGATTCTTGGGATTTACTTGTGTTTCTACATATGAGATACAATGAGCTTTGTGCACTTGTGATGTAAGCTTATTGCCATTCACCTAAATGTGGTAATGTGAATGCCCCTTTATTCCATATTCATTGCACTCATCGGGTACATACATCACACAATAGGAGTAAATAAGGCTATACATGTATTACTAGTCTATGCATAAGTAATGGTTACCTTATTACCGTAATCTCTTACATGTTATAGTTATAAGGGTAATGATACTATCATAGATAAAGAATGGGCTTGTATTACTCACCATATAAACAAGTTCAGCATAAGCAATGAAAATCATAGATATAAGTATGTAATCATACCAATAGAAGCATAGTTAAACAAAACAAATAACTATTTATAAGTCATGTTAAAGCTTTATTTGAATCACAATACTTGCCTGAATTAGACATGTCATGTTAGTCTGAATTGAACACACAGTATCCATAATCAATGTGATTAGATTCAATATGGATTAGCTTATAATTAATAGTTGATGTCATTGCCTCAATAAGATTGGTATAATACAAGTAATAAGCCAGTTAGTCTTAATCTACATACTATATCTTCCTAATAATGATACCACTCTAATCATGCAGAAGCTTCATAGTGAGTTCGATAAGTTGTAGATACGTGTTATGCTTTGAGTGCCATATCACATAGCTTCCATAACAAGAGCTTAGTAATAGAGAGCTTAGTATGATTCCAGGCATTGTGTTGTTTAGTGATGTTTGGTATAGGCTAAGAATAGAAAGAAGAATGGTCACAAGAAGGTGTGAGGAGACTTCCTAGAGTAGTGTGCCCTTGGTCAAAGTCATAGGAAAATTGTTAGAATTAGGGGAAATAGAAACAAATAATGTCTTTTTATTTTTCTGTTCACGAGATCAGCATATATGAGAAAAGAAATAAACAGATCTAAATTAAATTCTGAGTATAAACAAAATTTATGAGTGAAAGGACAAACCTCAAGCTTACCTCCTAATCTAAGAAAAATGTACCTGTCACATGTGTGGATTGAAACCTTTATAATATGCTCAAAAATAGTTTTAGGTTCATGGATCAAACCCCTAGGGTTTGATCTCTGTCATAAGGAATTAGGAACAGTTTTTCCAAGGTATAGATCAACACAAGACAACTGTAGCAAGTACTCTACAAGAAGGGACAACAAGGTATTGACCATAGCTGATAAAACAAAACCAGGTACCCCACAAGAAGGGACAACAAGAACTCCAAAAACTGAGACAACAAAAATCTCCATATCAAACAAGAAAACCCTCCATAACAAACAGTCCATATATATCAAACCCTCCATAACTGAAAAGAAAGCAGCACTAGATAAACACTCCAACCAATACCAAGACCAATACAAAACTCAGTTCTGAAACTGTTACACCAAATGGGGAGGTTGCACCAACAAACTCATATCTGAAACTGTGGTTGCACCAACAAAACTCAGATCTAAAACTGTTACGTCAAATAGAGAGGTTGCACCAACAAACAAAAATCAGATCTAAAACTGTTACATCAAATGGAGAGGCCGCACCAACAAAACAAAGCTCAGATCTGAAAAGATAGTACAAAAAGGAGGTCGTGCCATCATCAAGAGAGAACAAATGAGGTGGCCGCAACAAATAGGAGAGTGAGGACTAAGTGAGGGTGAGTGTAATAGAATGCTAGAGGGTAGGGTCTTATTTATAGTTAGGTAGAGGGGTTAGGGTATTTTAAAATTATAATTAAATATTGACATTTAATTAATATAAATAATAATTAAAATGTCAATTAATATTAATATTAATTAAAAAAACCTAAACACATATAAAACTCCAATCACATAAGTAAAACCTCAATCACATAAAACAACAAGGGGGTACCTTTTAAGACAAAGTCAAAGGGGGGTCCATAATGAAAAAACATGTCCACATGAGTCTCATAATGACCTATAAACTTTATCATTACTGCATAAGGGGGTCCATCAACAATGTGGTCATGTTCATCTTCATAGGAATTCCTAGGTCTCATGGACCATCCCGGGAGAGAGGAAGAGGATCACACATCAACACATCTTGGTATTACACCAAGATTTACCTGTTCAAAGACTAGGTTGCCCTAGAACACATCTAGGGGTCCTATAACACATCTAGGGTCTTATCCACCAAGGTACAAGACCAAGGATCAACCCATTCATTAGGAAAGGGTTCCCTGGAATGCATCCAGGGGCCCTAGAACACATGTAGGGACTTATATCAACCACCAAGGAACACATCCAATGATCAATCCAAGCACTTTGCAAGGATTCCTTGGAACACATCCAGGGGCCCTAGACACATCTAGGGACTTATATCAACCACCAAGGAACATATTCAAGGATCAAGCCAAGCATTGAGAAAGGATGATCCCTTAGGAACCTACCATTTGGATGACATTTGCTTCCCAGAAGGAAGTGACAAGATGCCTAAAGTTCCCAATGATGAATCTAATCAACTTTGGGTTTCCCCCAAAGATAGTTTGCTAAAGACTGGTTCACACTTCTCATTAGCTAATTCAATACATCTTGATACCTTTTTATACAAGAAGGATGTTAAGTAAAGTGTTTTTTAGCTTAAGATTGTTTCGATGGAAGCTCTCATTTTTGCAACCCCATCATAACTCAAAAACTCACTCCCTTTTACCTAAGTTGTCCTCTAGTTTATGATGGTTATATTGAGTCTTGCACTAAAGAGAGGAGATGTTATAACCATGTTATTCTAATTGAGATAGATAGCCATAACACTTAGCTTCCATCTTGTACCAAAAGAGAAAAATTGTATTGTTGCGTAAAGGAGGATCGCTTGGAGGTGGAGAGATAGTGAGATTGCAATGAACCATTTGGAGGCCCAAACATCATGAGATTGCAGTACACCCGAGTCGGAATTATCGTTTGAGGCAGAAAGATGTGATATTGCAGTGCACCCTTTGGAGTGTCAGATCAAATCAGATTATGATTAGGGTTATATTCTATATTTTTTCGGAAGGGGTGGAGATCAGAAAATGCACTGCAAAGAGAACAGAATTTGCATTCATTTTTCCTTTGACTGAATTGTTTAGGTATAAACTCAAAGAAAAATAGTTTTAAACAATTTTGGAGAGTTGGGGATTATGATGTCCAAAATGAACAAAAGTGATCTTTACCAAGTGGTGTGTATCATGTTCAAGTACATACAAAATTCCTCCATTATAATGCGACTTCCCACACATGGAAATTTGGAGATATTTCAAAGTTGCTTGATAATGTAGTTGAATATTTTCAAAATGGTGCAGCTTTTGTCATTATGGACAAAATTCAGAACCCTAGGGACAATAGTCCAACTCTTCTTTTCCAAGATAATGGAGGTGGAATGTATCTCAATTGCATGCGGAAATGTATGATCTTGGGCTACTAAGTGAAAACTAATAGCACAACTATAGGTTGATATGGAAGTGGATTCAATACAAGTACGATGAGATTAGCTGAAAATGTGATTGTTTTCATTCGCTTTGCTCATGGAATCCCTGCTACAAAAAGTATTGGGCTCCTTTATTACACATTTTTGAGGAGAAATATTCACAGTTGTTAAGGAACTCAGTTCTTTATGAGCATCAGATTGTGTAATCCAATCAATAGAGTCCAAAAGAACTATAGAAAATAATTAGAAACAAAAATTACATGAAGAGAAGATATGATGTCCTCAACTTGACATCGCTCTCCTCCATCGTGGCCTCTGTGGTGTTGAATAAAAATTTCCATTAAGAAAAAGATGAGGAAAATTTTAAGTACCCCACAATCCCAACAACGCACACAGGTGGTTGGGTATGTTACAATTGGTATCAGAGGCAAGATTAGAACATTAGGTGTTGTATGGGCTCAAGGGAAATGAATGAAAATGCTTTTGGCATTTAGCATTTGAAAAAGAATAAGAAAAAAACATGCTCAAAGCCTTTCCGCATCAAATGGTCATTTCAACTTGGGTGTATTGCAATCTCATGATGTATGTGCCTCCAAATAGTCCTTTAAATTTGGGTGCACTCCAATCTCATAATCTCTAAGCCTCCAAACAGTCATAATGTTCATTTCAGTAGGTTCCATTCCTCCAAATATCTTGTCATCAGACCAAGAGCTTGACGTAGACCATGAACTAGACCACCACATAGAGATAGATATAGATTTAGACATTGACCTAGAGCTTGATGTAGACCATGACATTGACCCCCCTAGCTCCATCTAAGCCTAGGAATAACTTATACTCAATCCTTAACCCTATATTATCTCGATCCATGAGGACGATGGAATATATTAATTTTTCTTTCTATGGAAAGATAATAGAGGAAGGATTGATCTAAAGTGTTTCTCTCAAACAAAGATACTTCATGTTGAAAAATGAATAGCAAATTATAATTAAATTTAAAAATTGGTACCTCTTCAAAATATGTGATTTGGAGTTGGAACCAGATCTTTGTACCATGATTTCGCTACATCCACACCTCCAAATGGTCATATGTCCATTTCATTGAATCCATCATTGTCCTATGACTATTTCTATGTCTCCCATTCACTCTCTCCATCATTGAGAGTGAATGGGTGACAAATAAATAGTTATTTGACAATGATGGATTGAATGAAAGGGACATATGACCTTTTGGAGGTGTAGATGTAGTGAAATCATGGTAAAACGTTTGGGAGGGTAGGAATTACTTATGATTATTATGATATTTTATTTTGATGAGGTGACGTAGATGTGTAATAAGGGGAGAGGGAGAGAAGGGGAGGGAGGGAGAAAGAGAGATAGGGAGGTATAGAAAGGTAAAGAGAGGGAGGGAAATAAGGAGAAAGAGAGAGAGGGGTAGGTGGGGAGAGAGAGGCAGGGAGGGAGAGACAAAGAATTGAGGTAGAGAGATGTAATATAGAAAGGGGGGAGAGAGAGAGGAAGATAGAGAGGGGGGGGAGAGAGAGAGAGAGAGAGAGAAAGGGAGAGAAGGATAGAATGAGAGAGAGGCTAGAATGTATAAGAGTGTGAGAGGGACATAGAGGAATACATAGAGATGGGATAGAGAGAGATAGTGTCAAAGTATGAGAATGATGTTGTTGTAATACCTTTCCTCTATGATGTTGTTGTAATAATGATGTTGTTGTAATTCCTTTCCTCTATGTATTGAGTATATGGGGTTTGGACAGTCAAATCTGAGATGACACGTGTCCACATGAAACGTCACAATAGAGATGATATCTATAGCATCAAAAAAGTGTCGTCATGTGAAACAACGTTTGAGGGGGGTCCATTGTTTTTCGTTCTCCTGACAATATAAAGTGGCAATTGTGTTGAATGTGCCATCGGAATTTGACCCAAATGTACACATGGGCATGGCAAAGGAACCATCATTTTCTTATGGATATGGTGAACCATACATTCATGTTATAATTTATCCATTGGTTAACCATAAACCTACACTTATAGATTCATAATATCTAGAGGACATAATCAAAATATTATACATACCTAAATGGTGATTTTTCAATTTAGCAATCGAACATAACAATTCATAAAACATTAAACATAACTAGAATTCATGGCTATATAAACTATGTTGAAAGGAGCAATCACACCTGATCTAATGAACTGGTCAATAGTAGAGTTGGAATGGTTGACCCTGTGTGTTTCTCTTCAGCTGTATGGCCCTCTGTTAGTCTTGAGCTTCCCTCAATCGACGAATAAAGATCTGAAAGTACTTGCCAAAATCGTTCAACCTCCATAACTATCTAAAAAATCAATACAAGTCATATTTGTAGCACATTATTTACTGTAAGATGCATTTTTACGAGAGTGTCATAACATACCTGAATGATCTCCTCTTTTTTTTTAGAATAATTTATTGGAGCCACACGGCTAATATTTGATCAAATTACCTCCCTTGATTTGAAGTAGCAGCAACGAAGTCAACATTGACTTTGTTGTTGCTCTGTTGGATCGAGGGAGGTTTGCTCCAAGATTAAACAACTCCAAAAAATTATTCACTATTGAATAGGTCCAACCACGTGAAGTTAGAAGCTATTATGGCCCCTCCACCCCCTCCCCCCCTCACATCACTCTCAATTCCCCAATACCCAACATATAAATCTATTGAAATATTTACAACAAAAACAAACATATATACATACCAATATTCACAGTTGTTTACAATGAAATAAAATATTTTTTTGATCCATTTGGACTAAGCAGAATATGGTGAAAATAGATTTTATATTAAATAGTTATTAAAATATTCATCTACGTCATCATTTAATACTTTTAGTCGACCTCTTCTTCTTAGCTCTATAGTTCCTAATCATTTCATCAATATCTACGTCTTCGTTCTCTGGGTGCTCTTCAAAATATGATTATGATTGTGTCCTCTCACGCAAAGCACGCCTAGTCACGGGGTACTCATGGTGTAATGGAAGCATTTTTGATGAGGCATCACATACAAAAGAAAAAAATACAAAATTTAAATGGTCAGTTTTTAAATATCATTGAACTAGTTTACTAATATTAAAAAAAACACCTGCAATGTCATTATTATCTAGTGCACTCGTCGGCACCATTGGAATGGTTTCCCCTGTATTATCCTCTTCAACTATATGAGCCTCAAGTACAAAATTCTCTGCCATTGAGACGACAAACTTTATAAGGACAATCATAAATGTATAAGTAAAAAAAATAGAAGTACAAAATGTATAACTACGAAATTATTAAGTATATGATTAAAATACAGCCATATTGTCGTCATGTGCTAGCTTGGTCATAACACCATCGTGGGGCTTCACCCCCATGGAAAATTGGGACTGCATGGGAGAACCATATTCTGGTTGCAAACTACGATCAATGCACTGCTCTCCAATACTAGTGTGTTCGTTGACAGTGTTGCGTCCCTGATTAAAACAAAGTTGTAAATATTAATAATATCTAACTAGACTGTATTATATTAATAATAAAGGTTAATGTGGATTAAATTTTATTTACCTCATCCTTCAAAGTGGTTCTTGGTATCTGCCCAAAGATTTTTCGGTGTTCAACTACTGCTTTGTAGCCGTACTTGTAACTAAGCTGGAGATATTCCTCCATGGTTTTAGTACCAAACTTGTCACCCTACATTGCATAAGAGTATGTATTTTTAATGTTATTCATTGCAATTACTTAAAAGTTTTACAGCGATACAAATAAGATATTTAGGTACTTACAATTCATGACTACAACTTCAAGTAGTCGCCCTGGCCTAGCATGTGTTGGACACATTTGGCAAGCCTTTCTTTTGTTTCTTTTGACGTCTCATTCACCCTATCATCAAAAGTTTCAAGTATGTTAATATATACCACAATTTTATTTACATCTAAAAAAAATTCAAGGTATTCAATTGAAATTGTAATTTACCTTCTGGGACCAGAGGGTGTTTTTCCTTCATCTGTCAATTTCTTCTCTTTTGCGTCCTCAATGAGGGCCTTCCACTCCCTCTCTAGAATCATCAGAGGACACTCGTACCTATCGATTTTTTTCAAGTGATTCCTATATGTTTCTCGTGTATATTTTAAATATTGGCCAATTGCGGCAGTGGCCAAGGTCTTATTAAATGTGTCTACACCAAAAAGGCTTTCGAGATAATCCATCAATTCTTTTTGGAGGTTGGGATTCTGGGAATTCCACCTCTCCCGTATGGTGGGCCCAAAAATAAGCAATGCCTTATTCTCCAAGGACCTATAAAAATCATTATTCCCTACAAACAAAATGATTATATGATTATTAATTTAAAAATAATAATTTAGATGATTTATATTTGTCTACATAGAGAACATGAAACAGTTAAAATTTTTAAAATTACCTAGGACTTTAACTTGCTTTTATGGAAGCCCTTCCTCGTTTACCATAAAGGTTCCCTTAAGGGTCCCTGTGTTGGTCACACATCTTGATTATGAAAAACAACCATATAGTTTGTCAAATCATCGGCCTCATCTTTGTCACCACCTCTAGAGCCTACATGTATGGTCGCTTCCTCGGTGTGTGTGTGTTGTGGATCCCACCTAATGGTGTGGAAGGTGGAGATCTGAATAGATGTGTCCTAGAAGATATACAAGGGCTTTCGTTGGTACCCTGTGGTGACTGTGCAATGCCACTACTACCGACACCATGCATGTTGGTGTCAATGGAATCCAAAAATCTCTATATAAGAAAGAAAACATTTTTTCATTTAGATAATGTAAAAGTTAAAAATCAATCTTTCACAATTGATCATCTTATGGCATAAAAATAAAACCACTTGAAATTATGGTTATTACCTTATATGTCTTAAGCCTCGTCATAACTTCTTTGATCCTTTCTTCTACCTCGGGAGTTTGATCTAGAATATCTAACAAGTGAGCTAGTTCCTTGTTTGCTTTATTGATATTTTTTCTAATTGAAACCATAGGGTCGGGGGATTCATACAAATCCCTTTCGCCGAGTGAATCATTATCAACATCCTGTTCTGAGGCCGCTTTTGATTTACCACGATCAACCTGCCACATTACAATAAAATTAGAACTGTGATCATTATCATGAGAAATAAATTCAAATGTATGAGATATCCTCCCTCTTTATTAACATCCAAGGAGGAATTTTATTGTTGATAAGAAAAATAGGACACACTGAGTAAACAAACCGAAGCTCTCCAAATGGATTAACACTGTAAAGAACATAATGAAAATCATAAAATATAAGATTCATTGCTTATAGGTTGGGTAAATTAGTATACGTACAACCCCCATAATAGCAACATCTGTATCTAATCGATTCAAATTGGAATCAATCAATAACTCTTCCCCTGCAGCTATTGATTTTATTACACATGTGAATACACGGTTTCCTTCACGTCCCTTAAATATGCAATTGGGTCGTTTATTTGTGGTCACGGGTCGTGTACTGTTTATAAACCCTACAATATTCCTTGTTTCTTTTGGCCTTCCATCAATATAGATAGTTGCTCCTTTATTTTGATCATTGTCTTTTAGTTGTATACAATTTGCAGCCAAGTCATATCTTCACATACTTTTTGTATATTGGACTATTCGTATCCAATATTTGTAGATATAACAGGGTCCGACGTACTCCATCAATTCATTTAATCTATTGTAACAGACCTTTATGCCAGCCATGGAAAATAGCCCCAAACCATGTAATGACGATGGAGCAATCCGGTATATCCTTTCGTTTACATAAAAATCAATGTTTATTTTAGGAAGATCCTTGGGTATCCATCATTTCACTATATGTTTGGACCTCAAGGGAACCTCGATGTCTTCTATGCTCTCATGATCATAATAACATGATCCCCCTTTCGCAAGAAAAAATTCCATGAGTCTATGGAATTTTCTTTTGATCTTCTCACCTCTAGTTGATCTTCGCTTGTTAGACCTACTAGATGTCTCACTTTCCTCTATTATACATGAACTCTCCTCACTCAATGAAGATAGATCTTGAAAAATACATGTTTTCTTGTATGTCCTATAACACCATCAATGATAGAAAGTGACTTTCAGATCTAGTTTATGCATGATAAGATTTCCCTAGAATGTTAAAACTTGTGGCATAAAGTTGATATCTTTTCTCTTAAATTTCCTAGTGGATTAGGGTTGTTAAGAAGTGAAATATCATATATTGTTTCTATTGTTTTATTATATTTCATATCATCCCTAAGGATGTAAATTCTCAGGGAATATATCTGAGAAAATCTAGGAAAGAGGTAAATTTTCCGAAGTTCAAGACACTAAGTTTCTAATTTAGAATTTCAACAGAATTTTTAATTGAACCTTTTAAATCAAAAATTGTTTTCTAGAGTCAATTAAACAAATGTTTTTCTACTAGAACCCAACAAGATAATGGTGGTGTTGGATTGATGCCAATGTGGCATCATCAGGTATAGTGTTGGGTGGTATAATAATGTGTCTACACAACCAATTTTTGGAGGTGAATTTTGATTTCTTGGGATTAGTTAAATTATTCCATTGGTGCTTGACACTTATTTGTTTAGAAAAACTAAGGCATTTATTGCATATATTGTTGAACCCTAGTAAGAAGTCCAATGGTCACAATTTCAATGTCTAGAATCAACGTATGATTACCATATTCCAATGCAATGGATTGTTAGGATTGGTCATAGGAAAGGGTAGGAGAAACTCTGATGATGAGAATGGGCAAGAATTATTTCACTCAAAGAATAGAGAGGTTATAATGTTAATAAAGTTGTCCATAATAAATGATAAGTTGCTACAAGTCCAAGATTTGGTAGTGATTACCTTGAAGAGTTTATCTCCCTTTGAAAATTTTGTTGAAACTTTAAATGTCACCAAGGAGATTACTAACATTACATTTAAGTTGTGTAGACAATTATTAAAAAAGGACAGATTCAATAAATAGTTTATAAGCAATAGCAAAGCATCCAAAAGTTCCTTTGTAGTAAAGAGTAAGGACAAAAGAAAGAAAAAACTAAATGATAGAATTTGAAGTTGAAGAAAGACAATATTGGAATTGAATGATGGCATAAAATAACTTCTAATGAGATTACAAAGATGAGAAGACCATGTGTAATATTTAGTCCCTATTGAAGGAATACAACAAATTGTTTATGTAGATTTTTACTGATATGAAAGGGATTCAATAAGATTTTGGGGAGATGAGGATAGAGTTGTGGTCAAATGCTAATAATGTTAATCATCAACCCTATGATCTTAATCCAAGGGTTAAGGAGAAGGTAGAGAAAGAATTTGATGTAATATTGTAAATCCGATTAATATTCTGAGTAGATGAATCCAATTAGATCATTCATATTATTCATGGAAATAAGGAATTTCATGACATTAAGGTTTGTGTGGACTTTAGAAGCTTAAACTCTACTTGTGTATGATACTTTTCCCACTCCTTTTAGTGATAAGGTGATTGATCAAGTTGTAGGAAAAGAGGATTATTCCTCCATATATTGATTTTCAAGATATATCAAGTATGAATTGAAAAAGAAGACAATAATAAGACCACCTTTACTAGAAAATAAGGATCCTTAGGTTATAATTTCATGTCTTTTGGGCTCAAGAATGCACCAGGTATCTTTTCTCAAGTTGTGATTACAACCTTTAGATATTTCATTCACAAGTTTTTGGAGGTACATATGGATGATTGAATTGCGTATAAATCGTTGAAGGAACATATTGGGTTGTTGAAGTTAATGTTTGATAAATGTAGGAAGCTCTAGATCTCCCTAAATTTGAATAAGTGAAGAAAAACTATTCTTGTGGACCCTTGAATGTGAAGCTACTATTAATATACTCAAAAAAAAAATGGTAAGTGCCCTAATTTTGGTGTTTCCTTATTCTAATGTAAAATTCCATGTACATGTAGATTCTTTTTCATAGCATTAGGAGTGGTTCTTGTGGAACCAAGAGAAGGATATCTAGATCACCCTATATATTTTGCAACTACGAATATTTAGATATGTGTGATGGATCATTAAAGGAATGATATTTTATGGGAATGTCATCGAGGAGTTGCAAGAGGGAATGTTGGAGGAAAAATAATAGATCACAAGATTGTCCAAGCTAGTCTTAGGTGGCCAACCATATTTAAGGGCTCTAAGGAGTATGCTAGAACTTATGATGTCTATCAAAAAATAGGTAAACCTTATAGGAGAGACTAGATGATTCTTCAAAACATGGTTCATCTCATCTTGCATAGCTTGTTCTCATTCAGGTTGTCCTTGTGCATATGAGTAAGAGATAGAATCACAAGTCTCAAGAACATGCCACAGGTGTGATGATAGAAATCTTTGTCACTACAACCATAGTGGTTGAAGGTGTCGAAGGAGTACTGTTGACTGTATTGGGTATGGGAGTTGAAGGACTCCTAGTATATTTTTGACTCGATTCAATACTCATCCTCATACAATCACAATTCTGGTAAGTGGAGGTGTGTGTACCATGTATGATAACTTTACACCTTTTAGAAGGCAAAGACTCAAAATGCGGTGGTAACTCTAAAAAGTGGCAAGACCTGTGGGGAAGTTGGTCTAGATCCATGGTGACTCAAGACTCATGAAATAAAATAAAAAAAATCCTAAGGCCAACTAGTAATCAAAGAGAACACCAAAGTAAAATAAACAAAAGGAAAATATGCACACAAACGGGATAAAGTGGTTGAAAGGGGACTCCCTCTCTAAAGTAGGTATGCCTCACCAAAGAGGGGCCTAAGACTCCTCTGCTAAATATCATAGGTAACATAATCAGTTATAAGGGCCTCATGGGCTTAACAACCAGTCGGTCAGATCCCCCTGGAGAGGTAATCCTCCATATGTGTGTTTTCCAACCCTTATCTGACCCAGGGTACTTGCAGGTAACCTATGTGGTACCTAAGTCAAGCAACTAAGAAACCATGATATAACCGATGCACATGCGAACAATCATAAGTCAGATCTACCATATGGGTAGGGTAACAAAGCCCGAAACCTCGAAACATCGCCTCTCACAGAGGTAAAGGTACTAGCAAGATCCCCATATATGAATAGATCCCCAAAAATATATCTAATGCTAAGAAGGTATTGGGGGGATATCCCTTCAACCAACCTCACGTGACCTCATGCTTAAATCCGGTGTAAGCGGAGCCTCCTGATATTACCGATTATACAATGGATTTCTCCACTCCCTTAGTCAGACACATATGTTGATTTAATAGCCTTGGAGAAGTTTACTCACAAAATCCTATTCCAAGTCTCTAATTCCTAAGCTAGTTTGTGCACCCTAGAAAATAAATTGTTACTAATCAATTCTAAATTATAAGTGTTACTTTTAGCGAATCAATTTTAAATTATAAGTGTTACTTTTAGTGGCCTTGCTTACTCAAAAAGGTGTAGTTGGGAAACTAATGATGTTATGACTCAACAAGTAAAATAAATGAATATGAACACAATGCAAACTCCTAAATTAAATTCCCAATAAATGATATGCTTTTCAAAATGCAATTTTCAATTTAGTAGTTCTGAAATTCTAAATAAGATGCAATCTTTCTTTACATGTACTAAGATCAATGATAAAGACCATACATTCATGTTAGAATTTATCCATTGGTGAACCATACGTTCATGTTAGAATTTCAACGTTGGTGAACCATAAACCTAGACTGTCAAATCCATAATATCTAGAGGACATAATCAAGATATTATACATACCTAAATGGTGATTTATCAATTTAGCAATCGAACATGCAACAAAAAAATTGAGGTGGTGCTCAACATCATGCCTCATACATGGAGAATAAAAATGTTGTAAAGTTACAACTATATTTGATGTGACAAAATGCCCAACCAACTTTAAGAAATGAGATTACCAAATCAACAAATCCCTAGGTTCACTTGCAAGTGAACACATCCTATCAAGTCAATAAAAAGTATCTTTATTCATATGAAAATCAACCGAATTAATAATAAGTCTTGTGTAGGTAGTGTGGCATATTTATTGAATGGTTGCATAAAATTTCACAAAATTTATGTGTGTATTGTAGAACTCTTTCTAGTGTTATATATCACACCCTTTTGTGTTAAGAACCATTGTGAATGCTATTGGTGATCGACTTGAATAGTAGTCTACATTTTTATCTCTTCAATGTAAATGTTTGATAACCAATTGGAATTGCTATAAGAAATTCCATTTCATATGTGGTGTGTTCTCAATTTTTCTCTACGTCTATAGTGGATTATGGTTAGATTGAATAACAATTTATTTTCCCTATACATAGTGTCTCCACTATTGAACTACTTAAGCAATGGAGCACATCTCTCTATCATAACTTCAAAAGTTGTGGATTGTGTCATTGGACATCTCTAAGTAAAACACAATGGAATGACATTGTTGTGTCAGAAAAATACCTATCCCATAGTCATATGCATCATCTTCTATATCAAAAGGATGAGCAACATATAGTAGTGTAAGCATAGGTGTAGTGCATAACTTCAACATCTTAACTTCTTCAAAAACATGTTGTTGCACCTTGGTTTAGATGATGAAGCCTTGTTTCCTCAAATTCCCTCTTAAGATTAACATTGTAGGGTTGAACTAGTGACAAGAATCAAGACCTAATAAAACTTATAAAATTCTAGGATAAGGTGACACAATATTGATTCTTTGGATAAGGGTGACACTGATAGCTACCTAAACTATAAGTGATGACATATCTAATAATACAAAAAAATCATTGTGTTTCCTCTCTTTTTTTTTTTTTTTTTATGTTTTGAGAATGATGTGTTTTTCATTTCTTGTTATTAATTTTTTATTTTTATAAATATTAAAATAGTGTTTTTGTTATTTATGTTACAATGAGGAGGTGAGTGCCATATGCAAAAAAATGGTTTTAAGTTCCATGATAACAAAGGTCAAGAAGTGACCAATGATGTGCCCATGATGTGTCTCCTTAAGTGGGATGAATAATGATGGTAACATCATTGGAGGTGAAGATTTAAAACAAGAATGGGGTGAAACAATGGTTAATCAACATGATTCTAAAGTAATACAGTAAACTAAGTCTAACGGCTCAAGACTCCATTAGGTAATGATAAAAAATTAAGAAGAGAGAGGCATGAGGCTCATTCATACAAGCATAGACTATGTGGACTCCCATACCTATGATACAAAGTGGCATGGATGTCAACAAGTGAATTGTGCTAAACTAGGGAAACTTATACAAGGATAAGCACTAGCGTTCAATGAGAAAAAAAAAAGTGGCTTAGAGAGGTTAAGTTGCTTGCTGGTATGGGGTGGAACCTTTGGTAAAATCAAAGGGAAATAATAGGAAAAAATGCATTGTATCATAGGAATATAATAATCCTAAGTTCTATTTCAATGAGTCATACCTAAATCAAAACCACCAAAAATTGTAAAAGATAGGAAAAAGGGATTCCCATAAAAGTCCCGGACACAAAAACAAATTATACAACATGACAATGTGTAAAACATTTAATCTAATTATGTGAATAGTATAAAAAACAGACCTTGTATTCTCCCAAAGAGTTTGTGTGAAAATTTAGGGCCAAAAATCCCTTTGGTTTGGGGGGGGGTGATGATGAGTCCAAAATATGGTGCACTTTTGACAAAATTATGAAGCATAAAAATATGTTTTTTTTTTTTTGTGCTACATATAGAATTTTATGGTCTATTACCCCTCATTTTGGTATAGGGTAACAACCCTAGTGAATTTATTCACTAGCCTTTGGATTTTTTATCAACTATAGACAATTGAGAAACCTACTTGGTTCCACGTATCTTGTTGAGGTAGAGAATTTCATAGCATATTTGATGATCGATGATTCAATAATTGATGTTGCATGGTGTCTTGGTGAGTTTGGGCATGGCATTAGTTTCATTCATATTTTTGGGCATCTTCACATTTCCCAATGTAATTGACATTTATCGTGGTAATTCATGATCCCCCAAAGCATTGGTAAAAACAATTGTTGGCTATTCTTGATTAACCAAAGCTTCTCATGCCTTGCCACATTCCAAATTTATGAAAGCTCACCTTATTAACTCATTTTGAGGCATCTGTCACATCAATTGATGAGATGTCCACCTTGGAGTTTGCATGAAGGTTTCATTTGGCATGTGTGGGTTTGTTCAATCATCCATTGAATTGGAGAGGACATTGGCATGATTTAAGGAGGGTGATTACACCTTGTTGGATTCACATTTGAAGGGGCTTGTGAGTCCTTTTTTACATGTTTGATGAGGATTGGTACACCTTCACACAAGACTCATGGAGCCTATTTACAAAAATACATGACACAAAAATCCAATAACAAAAAACAATACATTTTATTTATTTATTTTACCCATGGGAATTGATAATTGGTAAGTTTGATCTAGACTAGGCCCAAGATCAAGCCTACTGGCTGCCACTATAACATAAGAGTGTTTCCCTATGGGGTATGTTTGGGACTCTTGAATGTGCACATACATACATGGATGTACACATAAACACACTGATATATACATGACATAAAATATAATGTGCCTAAGTCAATACATGTTTAACATTATTTATTTATCATCACACTAACCTTCATGTCTTGTGTTCCCATATGACTCATCCATTGTATCCATGTAAGGCTTGTGACTTGTTATCCCTGTGGGTCCACAAGGATCATGCTAAGTGGGTTAGGATATATAATGCTTCACATGCCCACAATGTGGAGGCTTGAAGAATGTATGATGTGGCCTAATGGAAAGACTAATGAACTGACAAATTTGTCCTAATATATTACACCAAAATCAAGAAGCTAAACATAATTATGAAATAATCGCTCTATGAACCAAACATCATTTTAACATTTAATTGATAGATCTCATGAATCTAAATTGCTTGCATAGGGATCCCTATAATAAGCTAAAATAATCTTGCAAACTAATAACTCATGTATCCCAAATGGTGGGTTGGGGATGTGTTACTAGCCCCAAAAAATGTATTGAGGATGTGATAAAAAGGTCAATAGTTTCTGACCATTTATGGAAACTGCTCCAGTAGTTTTCCAATTCTTTTCAAAACTTGTCCATCATTTCTTGCAAATTGTTTTTTCCCCTATTTTTAATTTAAAAAAAAAAAAAAAAAAACACCTATACTAATCCTTAAAAACCCCATTAATCCTATCATATGACATTAAAAACCTCAACAGTAAAAAAATCTCACAAAAGAGAAAAAAACATGATTCTTAAAAAATAAAGCAGCAAACCGATAGGGAAATAGCATGTAGCAACGTTTAATGGACAAATTTTTCTTGACAATATTTTCTTGGGAACCCAAAAATTGTAGGTTGGGTTTTCTCTCATTTCCTACAATTTCCTAGTTAGTCTACATTCAATGTCTTGTTGTTAACATTAGAAATCCAACCACATATCCATTGCAAGAAAGGTTAGAGTATCTAAAAGGACATACCATTAGAGTCTTGGTCTCGGTCTGGAATGGCTCTCGATGGTCTCACATGTACTTTCCCTCAGTCTTGGATGACCTTCGACGGTCTCAATGCCCTCAGTCTCGGATGGCCTCAGTCTCGGATGCCCTCAGTCTCAATGCCCTCAGTCTCGAATGCCCTCAGTCTCGAATGCCCTCAGTCTCAATGCCATCAGTATTGCATCTCGGTACCCACTCCTGCGTAGGGTTTGGGTGCTCTCTGTGTCTTAATGCCCTCAGTCTGATCGGATCTTGGTCTCCACTCCTACGTGGGGATAGTATTATGAGTTTGGTTGCTTTCTTGGTCTGAATGTCTCCACTCCTTCGCGAGGTTTGGGTGCTCTCTGTGTCTTAATTCCATCAGACTCAATGTCCTTTGTCTCAATTCCCTCAATGCCCTCAGTCTGATCGGATCTCGGTCTCCACTCCTACGTAGGGATATTGTTATGAGTTTGGTTTCTCTATCGACGGTCGTGAATGGAATGGGCACGGGGATAGTGTTATCATTTTTGAATATTGGTGTTTCGTTTTGTTTTGTTCTTTTTTTTTCAATAATGTTTGTTTATTATTTTGTTTTAATTTAATTAATATATATTATATAATATATATT
>JZKD02S0091229.1:789096-811109 GCA_000966675.3 Picea glauca | reverse complement strand
TATATATATATATATATATATATATTATTACCTCAAGCTTATAGAAATACGGAATGTCGCAACACCTAAGGGCATTCGAAAATTCAAGGATTCCCTTTGTGTATCTATGCCTTGGCGGCCTCCTAGGAAAAGGGTGGTTGGCTAGTTTCTTGTGTTGACTAATTAAATAATTTAGTGAGAAACATTGGTGGTTAGTACTCATGACTTTTGGTAGTGCTAATGTTTTAACTACATTGAGTAAGAACAACACCTAGAAACCACAACACAATCCCTCTCTAGAGGGTCCTTAGCATCAGAGTTGGATAAGGACACCATTAGGAGGTTTTTTGCAGTAAGGACAAGTAAAGAGGGCTTAACCATGGTTGAGAAAGAAAAACAAGTACCTTAGGATCTTTTTGAATATTTTTAGTCTTGAGATCCTTGAATAAGTCCTCAAACCAACACATCACTCATTTGTAAGGATTCCTTGAAGGCCTCCAAGTAGGATACAAGTTCCATGAGTGGGTTTTGTTCCCTAGAAATGGGTCTTTACACCTAAAAATGGTTAAGGGGGGAGTAAAGGACTTAAGCCACAGTTGAACCTTCTCAAGCTCATGTGCCATGAAAAACACCTAGAAACCATGACATGAGCTCTCACTTCAATGTATTTGGACTAATATTTGGAAATGAGTACCATATATATGTTTTGAATACTACATATGGGTCTCGGGGCCTTGACCATGGTTGTGGTCGAGAAACAAGCCTCGATCCTTTAACCATGGTCAAGGGAGGGAAACAAAAACTCAAGCCCCAAACATATCATATCTAGCTCAAGCATAATGAACAAGTCCTCAGGTCACCACACAAGACCATGGATGGGTCACAAGACCTTAGTTACCATCAAAGAATGAAAACAAGTGCCTTAGAATATTGTTGAAGATTTTGAAGCTCAAGAGCCTTGAACAAGTCCTCAAACCAACATAACAGAACTTTGGCCTTTAAGAGGGATATAGGCATCACGATTAGGTTTTGTACATTGAAAATGGGTGTAGAGGCATAAACATGGAAAGTTGGAAACAATGGCCTAAAGCCATAAATGAACCTTCTCAAGCTCAGCCACCATCCAAAACACCTAAAAACCATGACAGGAGTCCTCTCTAGGGAGTCTTTGGCATCCAAGTTGAGTATGGGTGACATTATGCGGTCTTCTTTATCATGGATGGGTCTTAGCTGGTTCATGACCTATGTAACATATCATTCACCTCAAAGGACCCTTGTAGGTTATTTTTGGACTATTTGAGGGATACAAGTACAATAGAAATGGGTCTTGAGGGATTAACATGAAAGTTAAGGAGGAAATAAGGGTTTTAAGCCCTGACTCATGAACCTTCTTGATCGCAAATGCCATGGTTAGGTCAGGAGGAAAAAACTTGGACCTTTTTCCCTAAATATCACTTCTTAGGATCAATCACCATGAACAACACCTGCAAATTACCATAACACAAGCCCTATCAGCTAAGGGGTTTTTAGCATCAAAGTTGGAATATATGGACTCCATTAGGAGGTTTTTTGCATTGAGTTATGTATATCATAGGATCTTGACCATGGTCGAGGAAGGAAAATAAGTTGTGCCTTAAGGTATTGTTGAATATTCTTCGGCTCAAGATCCTTGATTAATGACTAGTGCTAGAGCCAACACATGAGTCCATTGTATGGGTTGTTTGCAAGCTTATGAGTGTGTTATATGAGTTAAGAATTAACACCGATGCATGTTGGAGGTAAGGGGTTACATGGGTTAAGTTATAGAGGATAGTGATTATGAATTATAAGGGTATAAATTTTATACAAGTGATGGGTTATATTAGGGTTTATAGAGGTTAGGTGTCTTAAGGTAATCCCTTAATTAATTTGCCAAAATTTTATTATAGCCTAATAAATCATCAATCATAGACATCAATACTAAGCTCGTCACCTTCTATGGAAAAAGGAGAATTCTTTATAAAAATTCCTTTCAATGTTTCCATTTCCATGTCTCACCTTTTTCCTCATATACCTTGTACCATTTATATGTTATATCTTCTAATATTGTATTTGGGAACATATGTGTCCATAAAATCTCATCACAATGTCCAATTAGATGAGTGTATTCTCTAATACTATTCTAAAAAACAAGTGGTATGTTCCTTATTGATAAGAAATATTTGACAGTATCCTTGGGGATAGCCACAATACTCCAACATACCCTCTCTACAATCATAGATTTACATCCACTAGTATTCATAGAGCTCAGTGTTCAAATTATAACCCATAGATATTAAGGACCCTTAATGCACCTCTCCTATGAAATTAGGTTTAATATGTTCATCATTTTCATTTAGGGCCTGATACAACTCCTTAATTCCATATTATTCTTCCCACTATTTTGACCAAAGTTTACCTGCGTCAAGGTAGAGAGGTATGATAATTCTTCTTCCATTTCCTTTGAGATTTATCCTATCCTTCTCTATAGAAAATTTTTCTTTCATTTTTCTTCCCCAAGGTCTTCCCACAAGGTCTTCATACACCATTCTTTCTTCAACTAGGTTGATGATATCAAAGTTTTTAATGTTTGATATTCCCATAATGCTTGATTTGACCCCTTTGTACAACCCAATAGGTTCCATAAACCTTTGGTCATATAACTTAAAAAAAATTCTAGAATTGACCAAGTGGGGTCTCCCCATCTAAAAATTTCTAGAATTGACTGGTGGTTGAGCCAACACATGAGTCCATTGTATGGGTTGTTTGCAAGCCTATGAGTGTGTTACATGAGTTAATAATTAACACTGATGCATGTTGGAGGTAAGGGGTTACATGCATTCAGTTACAGAGGATAGTGGTTATGAATTATAAACAGTTTGAAAAAATTCCAGTGCATACAGAAACAATTTGAAAAAATTTCAACATTGGCCCCATTCGGTTGGGTGGTTCGAACCCGCACAGTGAGTAGTGAATGGGGCCAATGTTGACATGTTTTCAATCTGTTCTCGTATGCGTCGAAATTTGACATGGTTAGACTAGATAGTTTCCTTGAAGGTATGGGAGAGTTTCGATACTTAAGGAGATTTCCCCACATAATACTTAAGGAGGGGTTGATTATTGAATTATCAAGTCGAGTTGATGCCACAGAAGCTTCAATTCACCCACCACAAATGTCATGCACCGACCCCGCATAGTGAGCAGTGAATGGGGCCAACGTTGAAATTTCTTGAATATGTGCCTGTATGCATCGAAATTTGACATGGTTAGACTAGACACATGCCTTGAATGAGTGTAATCACATCTCTTCTTATATATAAAACTGCCATCATTATAACAAGTCTTGCACTCTGTATTTTTACAGTCTCTGTACATTTCTTTCATTAATAGAAATCATCATGTATTGTTGTATCTCTCTATTTCTAGAAATTTTTATGAGTATTTCATTGTAATATCTCTACTTTCATTTCATTCCGAAAATAATCTGGATCAACATGAAAGATTCCTCAAACCACCAAAAAAACCTTTATAAAGTACCTTCATCCTTGAGTATGATATGGGTACCATTAGGAGGCTTTGCACATAAGGGATGGGTCTTGGGCTATCGGCCCAAAATGAATCTTATAGGGCACTGATCCCTGAACTAGGCCTTAAACCACCACACAAACCAAAATCATTGGCCTCATTCTGGGATATGGAAAATATTGAGAGATTTTGTGTACTTGGCATGAGTCTCATGGCCTTGATCATCGTTGACATAGGAAAATAAGGGCCATAGTACCTAAGCTAATCTTCTAGGATCATAATTCATTAATGATACCTCAAACCATCATATAAACCCTCTATATAGAATCTTTATCCTATGAATGATATATTAGCATCCTTAGAAAGTTTTAGGCATAAGGGATGGGTCTCAAGACCTTAACCATGGTCATGGGAGAAAATAAAGGGTATTAGTACCTAAATGAATMTTTTAAGGCTCGTGATCCATGAATGAGTCTTTGAATAGAAACACAAGCCATTTAGAGGGGATATTTGGTCTGTGCTTCAAATACGGGCCCCATTAGGAGGTTTTGTACACCAAGTATGAGTCTTGGGGTCTTGACCATGGTAAATGGTAGAAATAAAGCACATCAAGTCTTATATACATATTGTAAGGATATTCTTCATTAGTGTGTCCCTAAAGCACCAAATAGGCCCTCCAAAAGGGGTCTTTGATCTCTATTAATTGGGATATGGGAACTTATAAGAGGTTTTGCATACTAGGGAACAATATTGTATGCATCAAGGAACGGTATCAAGGCCTTAACCATGGTTGGGGGATAAATATAGGGAATTAGACCCTAAATGAATATTATTTTTCCAATGGGCCATGATCAAGGCCTTGATCTATGACATGGGTCCTCTAAAAGGAATATTTTTCATACAAATGGGAGATGGGTTCCATTAGGAGAGGAAAATAAGGTCCTTGGCCCCTAAATGAATCTTATATATCTTATTGGACATGAAATATTCCTCAAACCACCACAAAACCCTCCATAAAGTACATTTTTCCTTAAGTGGGATATGTGTACCATTTCATAGGTTTTGCAACAAGATATGGGTCTTGGGCCATTGGCCCAAAAATAAGCCTCTAGGGCCCTTTTCCTTAAACTAGGTCTCAAGCCACCACACAAACATGGATCATTGGCCTCTTGGTTGGATATGGTAATGATTGAGATATTTTTCATACCATGCATGGACTCAAGGCCTCAACCATAGTCAATGAAGGAAAACAAGGGATATAGAATATAAATTAATATTTTAGGGTTCATAATCCATTAATGACACCTTAAACCACCACACAAATCCTCATATGGAATCTTTGTACTCCAAATGAGATATAGGCACCATTTGAAAGTTTTAGACATAAGAGATGGGTCTTAGGACTATGACCATGATCATGGAAGAAAATAAATGGTATTAAGGCCTAAATGAAACATTTAAGACTCATGATCCATGAATGGATCCTTGAATCACTACACATTCCCATTAAAAGGGATATTGGCCTCCATTTGGAATATGGGTGCCATTAGGATATTTTTGTGTAGAAAGGATGCATCTTGGGGTCTTAACCATGGTAAGGGGAGGAAATAAATGGAATCAAGTATTGTATAAATATTTTAAGGATGTGATCCATGAACAAGGCTTTAAAGTTCCATGTAAACCCTATAAAAGGGATCTTTGATCTTTTAGTGAGATATGGGAACCTATATGAGGTTTTGCATAGGGATGGATCTTGGGGTCTTGACCATGGTAAAAGGTAGAAAAAATGGACATGTGACCTAAATGAATCTTCTTGGGATCATGAGACAAAAGGAGGTCTTAAACAACTACACACTCCCCTGAGAGGGGATATTTATAAGCCACCATTTGGGATACATACACCATTAGGACATTGTATTCATAGGTGATGAGTCTTGATGAATTAACCATATCCATATGGAAACTATTAGAAGGGTTTGATTATTGAATTACCAAGTCATGTTGATGTCACAGAAGCTTCAATTCACCCACCACAAATGTCATGCACCGACCCTGCATAGTGAGCAGTGAATGGGGCCAACATTGAAATTTCTTCAATATGTGTCAGTATGCATCGAATTTTGACATGGTTAGACTAGACACATGCCTTTACAGTATGGGGGGGTTTCAAGACTCAAGGATGTATGATGTCCCCACATAATCTTTGAGATTGTCCACATTTTCATCAACGCTCATCATGCACCTCTCATTTTCATCATTCGTCATTCCCTTCTATAGAATCATTGTCGGAACTATCTTGAAAATTGACATGGACCTTTCAATACACCCATCACAAATTTCTTCCATTGAACCTGCACAGTGAGCAGTGAATGGGGCCAACGTTGAAATTTTTTCAATCTGTTCCCGTATGCGTCGAAATTTGAGATGGTTGGACTAGATAATTGCCTTGAAGGTATGGGAGGGTTTCAATACTTAAGGATGTTTGATGTCCCCGCATAATAATTAAGGAGGGTTTGATTATTGAATTACCAATTTAAGTTGATGTCACAGAAGATTTAGTTCACCCACCACAAATGTCATGCACTGACCTCGCATAGTGAGCAGTGAATGGGGCCAACGTTGAAATTTCTTCAATATGTGTTTGTATGCATCAAAACTTGACATGGTTAGACTAGACACATGCCTTGATGGTATGGGATGGTTTCAAGACTCAAGAATGTATGATGTCCCCACATAATCTTTGAGATCGTCCACATTTGCATTAATGTTCATCATGCACCTCTCATTGTCATCATTCGTCATTCCCTTTTATAGAATTGTTGTCAAAACTATCTTGAAATTTGACATGGACCTTCCAATACACCCATCACAAATTTCTTCCACCAAAATCGCACAGTGAGCAGTGAATGAGGCCAACGTTGAAATTTTTTCAATATGTTCTCGTATGCGTCGAAATTCAACATGGTTAGACTAGATAGTTGCCTTGAAGGTATGAGAGGGTTTCGATACTTAAGGATGTTTGATGTCCCTGCATAATAATTAAGGAGAGTTTGATTATTGAATTACCAAGTCGAGTTGATGTCGTAGAAGCTTCAATTCACCCACCACAAATGTTATGCACCGACCCCGCATAGTGAGCAGTGAATGGGGCCAATGTTGAAATTTCTTCAATATGTGTCTATATGCATCAAAATTTGACATGGTTATACTAGAAACATGCCTTGAAGGTATGGAATGGTTTCAAGACTCAAGGATGTATGATGTCCCCACATAATCTTTAAGATCATCCACATTTGCATCAACGTTCATCATTCACCTCTCATTGTCATCATTCGTCGTTCCCTTCTATAGAATCATTGTCAGAACTATATTGAAACTTGACATGGACCTTACAATACACCCATCACAAATTTATTCCACCGAACCCGCACGGTTAGCAATGAATGGGGCCAATGTTGAAATTTTTTCAATCCGTTCCCGTATGCGTCGAAATTTGACATGGTTAGACTAGATAGTTTCCTTGAAGGTATGGGAGGGTTTCGATACTTAAGGATGTTTGATTTCCCCACATAATACTTAAGGATTGTTTGAATATTGAATTACCAAGTTGAGTTGATGTCGCATAAGCTTCAATTCACCCACCACAAATTTCATGCACCGACCCCGCATAGTGAGCAATGAATGGGGCCAACATTGAAATTTCTTCAATATGTGCCTGTATGCATCAAAATTTGACATGGTTAGACTAGACACATGCCTTGAAGGTATGGGAGGGTTTCAATACTCAAGGATGTATGATTTCCCCACATAAGCTTTGATATCTTCCACATTTGCATCAACGTTCATCATGCACCTCTCATTGTCATCATTCGTCATTCCCTTCTTTAGAATCGTTGTCAGAACTATCTTGAAACTTGACATGGAGCATATTTGTCAGAACTCTCTTGAAATGTTATGGAACTTCCAATACACCCATCACCAATGTCATCTTGCATCGACCTCGCACAGTGAGCAGTGAATGGGGCCAACGTTGAAATTTATTCAAACTGTACATGTATGCGTCGAAATTCGATATGGTTAGACTAGACACATTTCTTGATGGTATGGGAGGGTTTCAAGACTCAAGGATGTTTGATGTCCCCACATAATATTTGAGATCATCCATGTTTGCATCAAGGTTCATAATGGATTTCTCATTGTCATCACTCATTGTTTCCATATGTATAATCTTTGTTGGAACTCTCTTGAAATGTCATGGAACTTCCAATTCACCCACCACAAATTTCATGCACCGACCCAACATAGTGAGCAATGAATGGGGACAACGTTGAAATTTCTTCAATGTGTTCTTGTATGCGTCAAAATTTGACATGGTTAGACTAGAAACATGTCTTGACAGTATGGGAGGGTCTCAAGACTCAAGGATGTGTGATGTCCCCACATAATATTTGAGATCATCCACATTTGCATCAATGTTCATCATGCACGTCTCATTGCCAATGTTTTTCATTCCCCTCTATAGAATTGTTGTCAGAACTATTTTGAAATTTGACATGGAACTTCAAATACACCCATCACAATTTTATTCCACCGACCCCGCAGAGTGAGCAATGAATGGGGCCAATGTTGAAATTTTTTCAATCTATGCTCATATGCATCAAAATTTGACATGGTTAGACTAGATAGTTTCCTTGAAGGTATGGGAGGGTTTCGATACTTAAAGATGTTTGATGTCCCTGCATAATATTTGAGATCATCCATGTTTGCATAAACGTTCAATATAATAATGCATGTCTCATTTTCATCATTCATCATTGACATCTATAGAATCTTTTTCGGAACTCTTTTGAAATGTCATGGCACTTCCAATACACCCATCACAAATGTCATCTTGCATCGACCTCACATAGTGAGCAATGAATGGGGCCAATGTTGAAATTTATTCAAACTGTGCATGTATGCATTGAAATTTGACATGATTAGACTAGACACATGACTTGATGGTATGGGAGGGTTTCAAGACTCAAGGATGTCTGATGTCCCAGCCACATAATCTTTGAGATCGTCCATGTTTGAAACAACATTCATAATGAGTGTCTCATTGTCAAATGTCATTGTTTCCATCTGTAGAATCTTTTTTGGAACTCTCTTGAAATGTCATCGAACTTTCAATTCACCCACCACAAATGTCATGCACTGACCCTGCATATTGAGCAGTGAATGGGGCCAATGTTGAAATTTCTTCAATATGTTCTTGTATGCATCAAAATTTGACATGGTTAGACTAGACACATGCCTTGACAGTATGGGAGGGTTTCAAGGCTCAAGGATGTATGATGTCCCCACATAATATTTTAGATCATCCACATTTGCATCAACATTCATCATGTTGCAGTTCTCATTGTCATCATTTGTCATTCCCTTCTATAGAATCGTTGTCGGAACTATCTTGAAATTTGGCATGGAACTTCCTTCTATAGAATTGTTGCTGGAACTATCTTGAAATTTGACATGGAACAGACTACCCATGTCAAATATTGGTGCATGTCAAATGTGAACAGAGTATCCATGTTAAATTTCGGTGCATATAGAAACATTTTGAAAAAAATTCAACGTTGGCCCCATTCACAGGTCACTGTTGCCCATCATGTACTCTAGCCCTAGTACAATGTATTTTAATTGTTGTTTCCTTTAAAATTCGACCGATCAAAAAATTAAAATGAAATGAGGACGAGATGAGATGATATATAGAGTGGGTCTGTGAGTGATCTTTGAGTATAAAGATGAATGAATGAACTTCTCTTGGTTTTGAGAATAATTTATTCTCTACTAAACAAGGCCAACCATGTGAAGGTGGAATCTCATATGGCCCCTCCCNNNNCCCCCCTCACATCGCTCTCAATTCCCCAATACCCAATATATAAAATAGAAAACAAACAAAAGAAATATAGTAATCATGCATAGAAACTACCAAAACAAAAATGAAATAAAACTTGAAAACATGTAATTAACCCACATAAAAAATTATTTAAAGAGAATAATTCATACAAATTAAAATATCTAGTTATGTACCTCATCAACCAACAAAACATTTGTATCATCCTTCTTCTGTATCTTCTTCTTGATCGTCCAACTCGACATCTATATCAACATCCATTTCATAAACAATGTTGAAAGGATTGATGACACCATCATCATCATCAATGTCATTTTCAAGCATATCTTCATCGATATCATCATCAAGAACTGGCGCATTATCTCCTATGTCGGGTTCATCTTCTCAGTCTTCTTCATCTGTCGACCCATATTCTTCCTGCTCTAGCTCTACATCATCTTCTTCTTCAATGTCATCTTCCTCATCTACAATATACTTTATTGTCCTTCCTTTTGGATCATATCTAACAACAAATGAACAATTCCTCTTACCTAGAACCTTTGAGTAAAAGACTTGTTCACATTGACTTGGAAAAACATAGCGGTCATTTGTTTTTTCAAAAAAATTTATTTTAATCATCAAAAATCTATTGGCATGTTGAATAATGGTTCTTTCCTCATCATGTTCATGCATTCGTAGCCTATACCATTTGACATCGAACAAAACTAATTTGAATGAATTAAAGTCACACTCAATTATATCATTCAAAAACCCATAGTATCTATTTTCAGATTCTCGAGGACCTCTGTCACTCCTAGAGGAAACATTAGTGACTTAGAATACTGCAGTTATCCCACTATCAGAAGTTTTTTTGGTTTCATCCAACTGTTTGATGTGAAATTTACGACCATTGAACCACATAGCCTTGTGGTGTTTCAACTGCAATATGGCATACATGTAAAAGATGTATTGTCAATTAATAATAAACAAATTTATATAACTTGGAAATTATAATATGAAAAAAACACACCTACAGTCACATTAATATAATATAAAATAATTGAATAAAATGGGTGAATTTGCTTGCCTTTCCATCTTTCAAACAATATGCTAAATCTATTTCCCTCTGCATAACATCAAAATCTCCATTACGACAAGCTTCTCTAACCAATTCAAACAGTTCTTTCCATGATAACCTACCGCCATGATGTTCTTTACATCTATTAATCCATACCTTCATCCAGTCAAGATTGTTTGCAATGTATAAATGTAATGCATCCCAATCTTGAACAACTGACCAATCAAAATATCACAATTCACCAATATTAAATATTAGTTATAACCATGGTAAATATTAATAAATGATGAAAGAATAAATATTAAATGAGTATGATCATATACACAAAAAAACGAGAAAAATTATATTTATTAAAAATATCCACAATTTAATTACCTCTCACTTTCTTCATTGTACCTTTCCCCAATAGCTGCTCCCTTTCAAAAAAATTGATGGAGTTCACATCCCAAATGCAATCCACTGCATGCATAGCTTGTGCTGCTAATTTAGGAAGATACTGACTAATATACACCATGGATTCATATACCATATATCCCTCCACCATAGAACCCTCAAGACGTGCTCTTTGTCTAACCAAAGCCTTCAATGATTTCAAATGCCTCTCCACCATCCACATTGACCTTGTGTGTATAGGTCCACACATTTCAATCTCCTCAACTTGGTATATGAGGTAGTGTTCTTGCGCATTGAAAAATGTTGGAGGTAGATACTTCTACATTTCACACATTAGTTGAGGAATTTCTCTCTTCCAATACTTTATATCATCTTCATGGATTTATTTAAATGACAACCATCTACAGATCATGACGCAAGATAATAACATGTTTCAACAAAACATATAAATACATATTACATTACAAGTAAAACACATGTCATTAAGTACAACAAAAAATTGATTTTTTTTTTGCATATATATTATAGCTACTTCCCTCATGTATTTTCCAAGATCATATATAACTTGTTTGACGTTGTTGTCAAAGTCATTTGGGAGAGATAGAGGTAGAACATACTGTAACAATAAAAACAAATCGTTACTTGCTCAAAACTAGAAAAAAATAAAAAACTCAAAAAAGTATACAACCAATATACAAATATGAATACTAAAATGATTAATTAACTTAATGAAGGTATGCCAATCATGTGTTTTTACCCCACCAAATTCACCTTTCTTCGTTAATATATTCTTTATGTTTGAACAAAAACCTGTGGGAAATTTAATTTTTTGAATGAACTCTTTTACACCATTGCTTTGTGTTGATTAAGGTTGGTTGTCATTGATGTCAACCCTTGAAGAGAGCCCTGTAGCACAAGGTTTGGGTAATGGACCCAAGATTGTTTTATGTAAAGATGACTCATTATTTTCTTGTCATGGTTGATAAGACGTAAAAATAGATGAACTCCCCCTTATGGTGAAAGACCTCACGGGAAGACGCTTTGCGGAGTGAGAGAACCCATGCTTCTTTGAGGAATAATGAGATAAAGGACAGTGAATTTGTGAGTGAAACTATCCTATATGGATAGTTCTTGTGATTCCATTTCTGGTGGTATGTGGAACATCATATAAATCCTCACGGTCAGAGAGTTATGACCATATGAAGTTGGAGAACCCTCATGAGTCTTATAGAAGCCCCCAAGAATCAAAGTTCTTTGTAAAAAGAAATTATTTTAGATGAAGAAGACCTAAAATAAGGAAAGTGTAAGGCTACTTGAAGATATAAATAAGAGACAAAGTTCACTCATAAAACACACTTGTACATATTGTATATCTATTTTCTTGTGTAAATATTCTTGTAAATACTTGTGGATACATCTGAAGTGGCGAACGTCTGAGGTAGCAAGAAGGGTTGATGGCGAAATTCTTGGATTTACAGAAAATCCTATTTTTTGGTGTGTACGCAGGCTGTCTGTGTATAGGGTGCGTATATGCGAGTTGTCTATGTATAGGGAGCATACAATACATCAGATCCATGCAGGTTGTCTGTGTATAGTGTGCGTATACATGGGTTTTCTGTGTATAGGGAGCGAACAAGCTGATAAAGTCATGGAAACTTGAGAAGATGAAGATGAAGAGGTTCTATATTCTTAGATCAAACTCCCAGGAAGGTCTAAAGTGCTCAGATACATCAGATCCATCCATTGGTTCAAAAGGTATGTCTTATTTCTATGAATAGTTGGATTTTTAGGTATGCATAAGGAATGTCAATGGAGATTTGAGGATTCTCTCTAGAAAGACTAGTGGCTACAAGTGATCTTTTGCATAAGTCAGATCTATAGAATTACAATGCTGGTATGTTCAACATTTATACTTCTTGTGAGTCACATCTTGTATTTCTTGGCATATGGCTAAGGGCTTTTATGGTACATGGTTGAGAGATTATATTTGTGTAGTAGTTGATGTATCGAGAGACTGAAAATTAGAAAGGGGTTTATGACTAAAATCATGTGAGGGATATTATACTTGTTCATGATTACACATACCTATATGACACATGATTAGAGAAATACATACTTGCCTTGAGTAAAGGTTATATATGAGGATGCATGCATAGGGTATAGTTACATTCTAGATACAGTGACAGGTTACAGATCTATGCGAAAGAAGTTACAGAAGGTCAGAAGTTTTCAAGAAAAGGAAACCCTAGTTTTCAGAAGGCATACACAGGCTGCATAACAGTTTGGTAGCATACATACGCGGGCTGCATAATAGATAGGGCATGTACATACACAGGCTGCAACATTATAGGTCATGCATCTATTGTAATTTTTGTAGATACATGTTTAGTTCAGGTACAGATTGATTACAGGGTAGTTGTACAGATTGCATACAGGTTAGTAGTACAGGTTGTTAAAATTGTACAACAGTATATCTCACAGTGACAGATTGACAGTGGGTCCATCATTCTACTTATACTTTAGGGTGGTTGGACAAGGCAAGGACAGGTGGTTGTATCCACCTTCCGGTTGTAGCTAAAGAACTTAGGGGGTTGTAGCCTCCTTCTAGTTGTAGCCAGAGAATTGGGGAGTTGGAGCTTCCCTCAAGTTGTAGCCTCGGAAACTAGGGGGTTGGAGCCTCCTTCCAGTTGTAGCTAGAAAACAAAGGAATTTGGTGCTTCCAATGAATTTAATTCTTCAAGACATATAAGAAAAAGCATTATGTGGTTTTCTCCTGATTTGGGTTTCCACATAAAACACTGGTGTACTGTGAATGTGTGTGATTGTTCATTTCTTATTTCTCATTATTGGATATTAATTCTACATTGATATAACACTTGGATTATTTGGAGAAAAGGACTATAATTACGCTATTACTGATTCACACCTCCCCCCACCCCCACTCAGTAATCCAACAATTGGAATCAGAGTTGGTTCCTTCAAAAATCGGTTTAACCACTGAAAGGTAGATCATGGAGAGTATCAACTCAAATAAAAATGGAATACCACACTTTGATGGACAAAAGTATGTTTTTTGGAGCATAAGGATGAAGACATATATACAGGAACAAGGATTTGAAGTTTGGCAATCAATTGTAGATGGATACATAGTACCAGCAGTTCCACCAACAAATGACAAAGCAGTGAAACTTGGTTAGAATATTTCCAAAGCTACAAATGCACTTTTGAATGGTCTCAGTGAAACAGTATTCACTAAAGTTGCACATTGTAAATCCACTAAAGATATTTGGGACAAACTTCAAAATATTTATGAAGGAGTTACAAAAGACAAAGAAACAAAACTTCAAACTTATAGAGGTCAATTCAAACAACTAAAAATGAAGGAAGATGAGAATATTCCAGCCTGCTTCTTAAGAGTTGACGAAACAGTGAATGCAATCATAGGATTGGGAGAAGAAATCGAAGAATCTGTAATTGTTCAAAAGGTACTAAGATCTCTTCCTATGAGATTCAACCCTGAGATACCAGCACTAGAAGAAAGATCGGATCTGAACTCAATAAGCATGGACGAACTGCATGGAATATTCATATCATATGAAATGAGAATTGAATAGGAAAATCCATATGTAAAAGAAGCATCCTTCAAACCATCCAAAAGATCAAAGAAAAAGAAAAAGGAACAAGAAGAATATAGCAGCAGCAGCGATGTCTCAAAAGATGATGAAGAAGTGGCCAACTTTGTCAAAACACTGAACAATGGAACCAATGGTAGGTATAGAGGTAATCTTCCTTTAATTTGTTTTACTTGTGATGGTATTGGTCATTTTTCTAACAAATGTCCTGATAAGAAAAATAGAAATGATGAAGGTTACTCAAAAGGAAAACACACATATAAAGGAAAAAGAACTACAGAGAAAGATTTCAAGAAAATATTATGCATCAAAGAAGACATCTCATCATCAGATGAAGATGAAATCAGTGACAGTGAAACAGGAAGAGTTCTATTCATGGCAGTAAAAGATTATGACAAAGAAGACTCCGAAGAAGAATATAAAGAAGCCGAAGAAGGATATGAAGAATTCGAAGATGAAATTGAAGAGGAAAAATTTGACTATCGAGAAGAATTAATGTGTGCCATAGAAGTTATGAAAAGAGAAAAGAAGAAAAACAAGAAACTACAAGCAAAACTAGACAAGAAAAAGGACACTCAAGAACTAGAACAAATGATCACAAGATTCAAGGTTCAAATAGAAGAAGATAAAAGAATTGAAGAAGCACTCAAAGAACAACTAGAATAAAAGGACAAGATCATTGGAAACTTGGAAGCAGAGACTGTCACACTAAGAAAGGATATTCAAAATAAAAATATGCAGAATAGATCAAAAGTTCTTAATGACATCATCAACAGTAAAAAATATCATCTTGACAAGTCTGGACTTGGATACAATTAGATAGAAAAGGAATCAAGATCCAAAACAACATAGCAAGAAACAAATCCAAAAAGCTATGTAGAAACAATAAAAGGGGATAGGAAGATATACAAGGAAGATTATAAGGACACTCCTCCACCAAGAAGATTTAGATTTCAGAATCAACAACAGACATATAGGCCTCAAGAAGAAGAAGAATTCATAAGAGCACCTTCTTTCAGAATATCTTCAACTCCCATGTATTAAACTATATTTTTTGGTTTATGTTATGCATGTAATAATTTTGGACATAAATATGTGAATTACAGAGCTAACAACATGAACAATAACAACTTTGAGAGTCATACACAAAGGGGTTACTCAAGAAGACCTAGTGAAACACAAAGAAGAAGTTACAACACGTTTGAATCTTTGAGAATTGAAGTGGAATTTTACAAATGTAACCATTTTGGACATGTGGCCAAATATTTCAGAATGACAGTCCCTCCTAAAGAACCTCAACAGAATAAAAACAGTCACAGACAAGAACCTCAGAAAACGACATGGCTGAGAAAGAAAGATCAGTATAGAAATGAAGAATGCACAGTCACTCTACAAGATAAGAAGAAGAAACACGGTTGGTATGTTGACAATGGGTGTTCAAAACACATGACATGTGATAGAGACAAATTTCTTACATTGCGAAAGGAAAGAAATGGATTAGTCTCCTTTGGAAATGATAATTCAGCCAAAATCATTGGAGAAGGCACAGTCTGAATTGGGAATAGGAATAAAAAGGCACAAAATGTTCTACTATTAGAAGATATGAAACATAATCTTCTAAGTGTAAGTCAAATGTGTGACCAAGGTCATAAATTTACTTTTGATTCACAAAAGTGTGAGAGAAGAAGAGAAGGTTCAAGGGAAATTGGTCGATACAGCTACAAGAACTTCAAACAACATATATGTGTTAAGTGAAATTGGAAATGAAAAGTGTTGTCTAAGAAAGGAAGATGAAAGTTGGCTATGGCACATAAGAATAGGTCACATGCATTTTGATAACCTTGTCAAAGTCGACAAAAGAGAAGTAGTCAAAGAAATGGTCCAGATCAAGAAACCAACCAACACTTTATGCAAGCATTGTCAGCAGGGAAAGCAAATAAGGACTAGGTTCAAATCAAAGGAATATTCAACAACAAGACCACTGGAAAGTGTGCATACTGATCTAGTTGGACCAACTACAACAAAGGGATTAAAAGGTGAGAGATACTTTATGTTATTAGTTGATGATTATACAAGAATGACTACAGTTTGGTTTCTCAAGAACAAGTCGTAATCTTTTGAAAAAATCAAGATCTACAAGGAAATGGTTGAAAATGAGATGGATCCAAGAATCAAATGCTTGAGATCTGATAATGGAGGAGATTTCACTTCAAAGGAATTTATGGACTACTGCAGTAATCATGGAATAAAAAGGCAATTCTATGTTGCTAAGACACTTCAACATAATGGAGTTGTTGAAAGAAAGAACATGACAGTACAAGAAATGGCTCGAACAATGCTAATGGATTCCAAATTGATAGATATATTTTGGACACAGGAAGTGCATACAACAATTCACATTCAAAACAGAGTAATTCTCATAAACAACACTGATAAAACTCCCTACAAGCTATGGAAAGGAAGATCGGCAAATGTGAAGAACTTCAGAGTTTTTGGAAGCAAATGCTACATAAAAAGAGAAGATGGAAGAATGGGAAAGTTTGACTCTCGTGTGGATAAAGGAGTACATGTTGGTTACTCAAGTACAAGGAAAGCATACAAGTGTTATAATCTAAGATTGAAAAAAGTTGTGGAAAGCATCAACGTAACAATTGATGAAATGGGCAATACCAGAATCAAAGGAAGAAGAAAACAAATCAATGGAACAACTTTTCAAAGAAGTAGAAGAGGAAGATGAAGAGAATCTGACAGAAACATAAGAGCAAGTTCAACAAGTATCTCCAAAGACACCTAGAAAACGAGTACAGAAGAATCATCCTTCAGATCAGATTATTGGAAACAAAGATGCAGGAATTGAGACTAGAAGAAAAATCCATTCACCGGAACAAACAAACCTAGCACTCTTATCTATAATTGAGCCAAACTATTTTGAAGAAGACAACAAGGATGACTTTTGGAATAAAGCCATGAATGAAGAATTGGATCAAATAGAGAAAAATGACACTTGGGAACTGGTTCCAAGACCAAAGAATAAGAATGTGATTGGCACAAAATGGGTTTTCAGGAATAAATTAAATGAAGATGGACAAGTTACAAGGAACCAAGCTAGATTGGTATGTAAAGGATATGCACAGATTGAAGGAATTGACTTTGAAGAGACATTTTCCCTAGTTGCCAGAATGCAAGCAATTTGGTTGCTTTTAGCCTATACATGCTCCAAAAATGTTAAAGTATATCAGATGGACATAAAATCATCTTTTCTAAATGGGGAACTTGAAGAATAAGTCTACATTGAACAACCAGAAGGATTTCAATTGTCAGAGAACACAGATTATGTGTGTAAATTAAAGAAGGCCTTGTATGGTCTAAAAAAGGCTCCTACAGCATGGTACTATAAACTAGATAAGTATCTGCAACAGTTAGGGTTCATAAAAGGAAGTGCACACAACAACCTCTACATCAAGGTATGTCAAGGTAATATTTTATTAATTGAAGTTTATGTTGATTATATTATTTTTGGTAGTGATGATAATAGGTTAAGCTATAAATTTGCAAAAGATATGCAAAATGAATTTGAAATGTCGTTACTTGGAGAACTATCCTTCTTTTTTGGAATTCAGATACATAAAAGAAAACAAGGAATCTTTATTTCTCAAACCAAGTATATCAGAGAAATGATAAAGAGGTTCGGAATGGAAGATTGCAAACCAATTATCACTCCCATGCAAACCTGTTGCAAGTTGACAAAAGATGATGATTCAAAGTCTATAGATCAGAGGAAATATAGGTCATGATTGACATCCTACTATATGTGACAACATCCAGACTAGATGTAATGCAGTCAGTTGGATAGGTGACATCATTTCAAGTAACACCAAAGGAGTCACATGTGTTAGCAGTGAAGAGTATTTTCAGATATCTCAAAGGAACAAAAGAGTTTGGATTATGGTATCCAAAAAAAAAAGGATATATCACTTATTGCCTACACAGATGCAGATTGGGCAGGTTGTATTGATGACTGACGAAGCACCAGTAGAGCAGTGTTCTACTTGGGTGAGTATTTAGTATCATGGCTAAGTAATAAACAATCATCAATATCTCTATCTACAGCTAAGTCAGAGTATATTGCAGCAACATCATTTTGTACACATGTTCTTTGGATGAAACAAACTCTAACAGATATACAGGTTGAGTATGATGAGCCCATTCCAATCTATTATGATAATACAAGCGCAATCAGTATCTCAAAGAACCCGATGATGCACTCCAAGATGAAGCACATTCCAATCAAGTATCACTTTCTATGGGAGCAGGTTGCAGAAAAGAATATCAAGGTTGAGCATGTGGGCACAAAAGAACAAGTGCTAGACATCTTCACAAAACCACTTCCACGCGAATCCTTTGAATATCTTCGCTAGAAACTTGGATTTATTTCTACTCCAAAATGAATGTTTTTTTAATGATTATCTTATATGTCTTAGATTTACACAAGGAAGCACCATAATAGGAAATTTCAGTCAGGGGGAGCAACCTCGGATGGAAATATACCTTTTTCATTGATGACAAAGGGGGAGAGATTTATCATATGCAGAGGACAGAGTCAGAGGGCAAAGGCATGGTTCCAAGGGGAGCATATTTATCAGATACAAAGGATAGAGAAATGGTACCAGGGGGAGCATGAGTGATATGATTTCATCCTTGCATCAGAGTGTTGCCATCAATGCCAAAGGGGGATATTGTTGATTAAGTTTGGTTGTCATTGATTTCAACCCTTGAAGAAAGCCTTGTAGCACAAGTTTTGGGTAATGGAACCAATATTGTTTGATGTAAATATGACTCATTATTGTCTTTTCATGGTTGATAAGAAGTAAAAATGGATGAACTCCAAAGTATTCCCCTTATGGTGAAAGCCCTCACGGGAAGACACTTTGCAGAGTAAGAGAACCCATGCTTATTTGAGGAATAATGAGATGAAGGATAGTGAATTTGTGAGTTAAATCATCCTAGATGGATAGTGCTTGTCATGTCGTTTCTAGTGGTATGTGGAACGTCACATACCTCCTCACGGTTAGAGAGTTATGACCATGTGAAGTTGGAGAACCCTCTTGAGTCTTATAGAAGCCCCCAAGAGTGAAAGTGCTTTGCAAAAAAAAATTATTTTAAATGAAGAAGCCCTAAAATAAGGAAAGTGTAAGGCTACATGAATATATAAATAAGAGACAAAGTTCACTCATAAAACACACTTGTACCTATTGTATATCTATTTTCTTGTGTAAATCTTCTTGTAAATACTTGTGGATACATCTGGAGTGGCGAACGTCTGAGGTAGCACGAAGGGTTGACGAAGAAATTCTTGGATTTACAGAAAACCCTATTTTCTGGTGTGTACGTGAGTTGTCTATGTATAGGGTGTGTATATGCAAGTTGTTTGTGTATATGGTGCATACAGTACATCAGATCCATGTAGGTTGTATATGTATAGGGTGTGTATACATAGGCTGTCTGTGTATATGGAGTGTACATGCTGATAAAGTCATGGGAACTTGAGAAGATGAAGATGCAGAGGTTCTATATTTTGAGATCAAGATCCCAGGAAGGTATAAAGTGCTCAAATACATCATATCCATCCTTTGGTTCAAAAGGTATGTCCTATTTCTATGAATAGTTGGATTTTGATGTATGCATGAGGAATGGCAATGGAGATTTGAGGATTCTCTCTAGAAAGACTAGTGGCTACATGTGATGTTCTGCATAAGTTAGATCTACAGAATTACAGTGCTGGTATGTTCATCATTGATACTTCTTGTGAGGCACATATTGTATTTCTTGGCATATGGATAAGGGTTTTTATGGTACATAGTTGAGAGCTTTTATTTGTGTAGTAGTTTATGTATTGAGAGACTGAATATCATAAAGGGGTTGATGAGTAAAATCATGTGAGGGATATTATACTTGTTCATGATTACACATACCTATATGACACATCACTAGAGAGATACATACTTTCCTTGAGTAAAGGTTATATATGAGGATGCATGCACATGTTACAGTTACAGTCTGGATACAGTGACAGGTTACACATCTATGTGAAAGAAATTACAGAAGGTCAAAAGTTAAAAAAAAGAAGGAAACCCTAGTTTTCAAAAGGCATACACATGTTGCATAACAGTTTGGTATCATACATACACAGGATACATAACATATAGGGCACATACATATGCGGGCTTCAACACTACAGGTCATGTATCTGTTGTAATTTTTGTAGATACATGTTCAGTTTGTCGATTAAGGTTGGTTGTCATTGATTTCAACCCTTGAAGAAATCCCCATAGCACAAAGATTGGGCAATGGACCCAATATTGTTTGATGTGAAGATGAATCATTATTGTCTTGTCATGGTTGATAATAATTATAAATGGATGAACTCCAAAGTGGTCCCCTTATGGTGAAATCCCTCGCGGGAAGACACTTTGCAAATTGAGTTATCCTAGAAGTATGGCTAGAGAACCCATGCTTATTTGTGGAATAATGATATGAAATCTAATGAATTTTTTAGTGAAACTATCCTATATGGATAGTTCTTTTCATTCCATTTCTAGTGGTATGTGGAGCGTCACATAACTCCTCATGGTTAGAGAGTTATGGCCATGAGAAGTTGGAGAACCTAGGTTTGGGTAATGGACACAAGTTTGTTTGATGGATAAAGGTGTGAGTTTTGATATATTTTCAGGTAATACTATTCTATATGGATAGTACATGTCATTCCATTTCAGGTGGTATGTGGAACATCACATAACTCCTCACAGTTTGAGAGTTATGGCCTTACGAAGTTGGAGGACCCTCATATGTCATCTAGAAGCCCCAAAAGGTCAAAGTAATCAAAGTGGTTTAAGATTTTTTAAAGGTAAATAATAAAGTGAAGTGATGAGTGAACTATAATTCAAAGTGAATACAATATAAATTATTTAAATAATAAATTTAATGGAGAAATTAGAAGTGAGTTAACCCAAAAATAAGGAAAGTGGGCAAAGTGACCTAGAAGATGTTATTAAGGAAGCTACTTGGAGAGTATAAATAAGAGTATACATGTTCAGTTCATGTACAGATTGATTACAGGGAAGTTGTACAGATTGGATATAGGTCAGTGGTATAGGTGGTTACACTTGTACAATAGTATATCTCACAGTGACAGATTTACAGTGGTTCCATCATTCTACTTATACTTCAGGGTGGTTGGATAGGGCAAGAACAGGTGGTTGTAGCCACCTTCCGGTTGTAGCCAGAGAACTTAGGGGGTTGTAGCCTCCTTCTGGTTGTAGCTAGATAATTTGGGATTTGGAGCTTACCTCAAGTTGTAGCCTAAGAAACTAGGGGGTTAGAGCCTCCTTCCAGTTTCAACTGGAAAAAAAAGGAAGTTGGTGCTTCCAATGAATGTAATTCTTCAAGACATATAAGAAAAATCATTCTGTGGTTTTCTCCCAATTTGGGTTTCCACGTAAAACACTGGTGTACT
>JZKD02S0091229.1:775423-788826 GCA_000966675.3 Picea glauca | reverse complement strand
AAATTTTATCTTAGGACCACAAACTAGACATGCAAATTTACCCTTTGTTTGAAGACCTGCAACAGATGGATTAATGTGAATTATTAATATATATATATATATATATATACGAAATGATTATTTAAACAACATGCATGATATATTCAATTAATTATATACTATTCAAGCATGCAATATGGAATGTTACATACCACAAAAATCTGTTAGTCCTGGGGCATTGTGAATTGCCCATAAAAGTATTCCACGACATTGAAATATCTTATGCCCAATTGGTTTATAGATGTCATACATAGTGATTCCCTCCCATAACTTTAGTAGCTTGTCGATAAGAGGCACGATATATACATTCATATATTTAACTTGGTACTTACCTAATTGTTTGAAATTACACGAAATTACTACCATGGTATGTATATATACATAAATAAATAAATAAAATATGTTATGCAAAAAAAGAGAAAAATGAAAATTTTAAATTCGAAAAATTAATGTAAACAAATACCTGGAATAATCATTGTCAACATTATGTGCTCCCTCTTTATTAACATCCAAGGAGGAATGTTATTGTTGATAACAAAAATAGGCCACAATGAGTAAACAGACTGAAGCTCTCCAAATGGATTAACACTGTTAGTTGTCAATGAAATCCTAACATTACGAGGTTCATCTGTAAATTCTGGCCATTTTACAACAATTTCCTTAAATGCATAACCATCTATAGGCATTCGAAGAACACCATCTTCAATTCTCTTTTGTGCATGGTAATCCATAAACTGTGCTATGCTTTGGCACCTGAACAGTCACTGAAAATGTGCAATTATGGGAATATGTCGAAGAACCTTTTGAGGGACCATTTTTGTTACTTGATTGGTTCGATATCTACTGATACCACATACCAGGCATTTTGTTTTTGATGCATGTTTTCCATAATATATAATATGATCATCAGGACATACATCTATACTTTGATACTCCATTCCAATGTCTTTCATAATGGCATGTAAATCTCGATATGTGCAAGGTAAAATATTTGACGAGGGTAACAGAAATTCACCTAAGAATATAAAACATAAAAATAAATAGTTAATGTAAACAGATCCATCCTTTGGTTCAAAAGGTATGTCTTATTTCTATGAATAGTTGGATTTTGATGTATGCATGAGGAATGGAAATGGAGATTTGAGGATTCACTCTAGAAAGACTAGTGGCTACATGTGATCTTCTGCATAAGTCAGATCTACAGAATTACAATGTTGGTATGTTCATCATTGATACTTCTTGTGAGGCACATATTGTATTTCTTGGCATATGGATAAGGGTTTTTATGGTACATAGTTGAGAGCTTGTATTTATGTAGTAGTTTATGTATTGAGAGACTGAATATCATAAAGGGGTTGATGAGTAAAATCATGTGAGGGATATTATACTTGTTCATGTTTACACATACCTATATGATACATGACTAGAGAGAGACATGCATTCCTTGAGTAAAGGTTATATATGAGGATGCATGCACAGGTTACAGTTATAGTCTGGATACAGTGATAGTTTACACATCTATGTGAAAGAATTTACTGAAGGTCAAAAGTTTTTTAAAAAAGGAAACCCTAGTTTTCAAAAGGCATACGCATACTGCATAACAGTTTGGTAGCATACATACATGGGCTGCATAACAAATAGGGAACATACATATGCGGGCTGCAACACTACAAGTCATGTATCTATTGTAATTTTTGTAGATACATGTTCAGTTTGTCGATTAAGGTTGGTTGTCATTGATTTCAACCCTTGAAGAAAGCCCCATAGCACAAAGGTTGGGCAATGGACCCAAGATTGTTTGATGTGAAGATGAATCGTTATTGTCTTGTCATGGTTGATAATAAGTATAAATGGATGAAATCCAAAGTAGTCCCCTTATGGTGAAAGCCCTCACGGGAAGACACTTTGCGGATTGAGTTATCCTAGAAGTATGGTTAGATAAACCATGCTTATTTGTGGAATAATGATATGAACTCTAATGAATTTGTCAGTGAAACTATCCTATATGGATAGTTCTTGTCATTCCATTTCTGGTGGTATGTGGAGCGTCACATAACTCCTCATGGTTAGAGAGTTATGGCTATGAGAAGTTGGAGAACCCAGGTTTGGGTAATGGACACAAGTTTGTTTGATGGATAAAGGTGTGAGTTTTGATATATTTTCAGGTAATACTATTCTATATGGATAGTACATGTCATTCCATTTCGGGTGGTATGTGGAACGTCACATAACTCCTCACAGTTTGAGAGTTATAGCCTTACGAAGTTGGAGGACCCTCATATGTCATCTAGAAGCCCCAAAAGGTCAAAGTAATCAAAGTGGTTTAAGATTTTCTAAAGGTAAATAATAAAGTGAAGTGATGAGTGAACTATAATTCAAAGTGAATACAAAATAAATTATTTAAATAATAAATTTAATGGAGAAATTAGAAGTGAGTTGACCCGAAAATAAGGAAAGTGGGCAAAGTGACCTAGAAGATGTTCTTAAGGAAGCTACTTGGAGAGTATAAATAAGAGTATACATCTTCAGTTCATGTACAGATCGATTATAGGGAAGTTGTATAGATTGGATATAGGTCAGTGGTATAGGTGGTTACACTTGTACAACCGTATATCTCACAGTGACAGATTGACAGTGGTTCCATCATTCTACTTATACTTCAGGGTGGTTGGACGGGGCAAGGATAGGTGCTTGTAGCCACCTTCCTGTTGTAGCCAGAGAACTTAGAGGGTTGTAGCCTCCTTCTAGTTGTAGCCAGATAATTTGGGATTTGGAGCTTACCTCAAGTTGTAGCCTGAGAAACTAGAGGGTTAGAGCCTCCTTCCAGTTTCAACTAGAAAACAAAGGAAGTTGGTGCTTCCAATGAATGTAATTCTTCAAGACATATAAGAAAAATCATTTTGTGGTTTTCTCCCAATTTGGGTTTCCATGTAAAACACTGGTGTATTGTGTATGTGTGTGATTGTTCATTTCTTATTGCTCATTATTGGATAATAATTCTACATTGATATAAAACTTGGATTATTTGGAGAAAAAGGATTTTAATTACACTATTACTGATTCCCCCCCCCCCCCCCTCAATAATCCAATACTTTGTTGCTCTATTAATAACCATGGAACGTTATTTTTGTCTCCATATTTATTTGATCTGATCACACTTTGCATCGAATGATTGGCTTCCCGAATGTCATTACAAATTTTGAGAATTTTTTTGTATCCCTCCTGCCATCTATGATTCGCCATAATGTTTCTATCACATTCTTCCCGATATGCATTGTATCAAATAAATAAACTTTTTTTAGGTCCTTATAGTAAGGCAACCTCATGAATTGAGTGGGATAACATTTCATTCCTCGTGGAAGCCCATTATTACTACCTTCATGACGACGACATTGATGAAGCATAAAAAAAATTAGAAAACTATTTATCAAATGTGGTAAAATAAAATGAATAATTAAAATAAAATTTCAAAACATGATTCCATTTACGATACATAAAAAAAATGTGTACCTCAAGGATTAATTCTTTCATATGCCAACTTCCATAGGCGAGGTGTCATTCTTTGTGGTTCTAGTCCAGTCTCTTGTTTCCCATTGAAAAGATATTTTCCAGTAGTACGATACTTATGGTTCTTAGAGAGGAAGTGTCTATACTCATCAAACACCTCCTTTCCTAAACTTTTTGACAGACGAAATTCATCTTAGGACCAAAAAATGGAAATGAAAATTTACCCTTTGTTTGAAGACCTGCAACAGACGGATGAATGTGAATTATTAATATATATACGAAATGATTATTTAAACAACATGCATGATATATTCAATTAATTATATACTATTCAAGCGTGCAATATGGAACATTACATACCACAAAAATGTGTTAGTCTTGGGGCATTGTGAATTGTCCATAAAAGTATTCCACGACATTGAAATATCTTATGCCCAATTGGTTTATAGATGTCATACATAGTGATTCCCTCCCATAACTTTAGTAGCTCGTCGATAAGAGGCTCAATATATACATTCATATTTTTAACTTGGTACTTACCTAATGTTGAAATTACACAAAATTACTACCATGGTATGTATATATACATAAATAAATAAATAAAATATGTTATGCAAAAAAAGAGAAAAATGAAAAATTCAAATTCGAAAAATTAATGTAAACAAATACATGGAATAATCATTGTCAACATTATGTGCTCCCTCTTTGTTAACATCCAAGGAGGAATGTTATTGTTGATAACAAAAATAGGCCACACTAAGTAAACAAATTGAAGCTCTCCAAATGGATTAACACTATCAGTTGTCAATGAAATCCTAACATTACGAGGTTCATCTGTAAATTCTGGCCATTTTGCAACAATTTCCTTAAATGCATAACCATCTATAGGCATTTGAAGAACACCATCTTCAATTCTCTTTTGTGCATGGTAATCCATAAACTATGCTATGCTTTGGCACCTGAACAATCACTGCAAACGTGGAATTATGGGAATATGTCGGAGAACCTTTCGAGGGACCATTTTTGTTACTTGATCGGTTCGATATCTACTGATACCACATACTAGGCATTTTGTTTTCGATGCATGTTTTCCACAATATATAATATGATCATCAGGACATACATCTATACTTTGATACTCCATTCCAATGTCTTTCATAATGGCATGTAAATCTCGATATGTGCAAGGTAAAATATTTGACGAGAGTAACAAAAATTCACCTAACAATCTAAAATGTAAAAAATAAATAGTTAATGTAAAGAATAGTAATTGTAAATATTTCATTTTTATTTTACACATTAATTAACACTAAAAAAATTGGGGAAAATTCAACCTTTATGTAGATGTGAAGAAACATATTGCATACCTTAGGATCTGTTTCATACAAGTGTTTGACAAATGATTCGTAACTTTCAATTTCACCAACAACAATGTAGTCGAGAGAAGATTTGATCTTGACCCTTTATAAATTTGTTTATTTGCCTTTTAAATCGGAGGTTCATCATAAATACCATCACTACTGTCCTCATGATCCTCATCTGGATGACCAAATAAGTCTTGGATCATTTGATTTGTCCCATGATCTTGAACTATGTTATTATTGCCATCTACTTCAAAGGGATCATTAACTTGATCTTCATTATCTGCTTCAAGTTCTTCATCTTGTACTGCAACATCATTTCTACTAATACTTGGTGCTCTGTCCATAAAGTTAGGGGGGAAATCTAACTTTATAATTACAAGCAATCATGAAAAATTAGTGCATGTATAAAACAATATAAAAGTTTGAGAATACAATAAATATTAAAATATATAATGAATGTATATATAGCTAATTACCATGGGATGATATTCATTTGATCCCCCATCCATGTTCCCATATTTTCTACAATGTTTTTTAGTTGTTGTTAAAACTCTTTCAGGACGTCTAGTACAACAATTTTTGCAAGAGAAATAAATTTACCGTCACCGTTTCACCCTCTTTAATTCTTTTCCCAGCTCTAATGTTTTCTGACATTCTTCCCCACAGACATATACTGAAAAAAAAATACATGTTTTTTGTTCGCCAAGAATACCCACTTAAACCCTTTTTGAAGTGTTGTTATTATAGAAAAATTGTCGCAACATACGTAAAATGAAACATATTTATAGATTTTATAATGTTGCAATCCCAACAATAGTTGATGAAGTCAAATTTGACTTGGTCAAATACTAGGTGACCATTGGGAGGGGGAAAACCTAGTTTCCATAACGTCACAACTGCGATGACTATTTTACTAACGTCGCAAGAGAGACAAAAATCCAATGGCATCACAATTGAGACGTCTTTGTCTCAATAGAGACATGTGTTTGTATTACATCGCACTTGCGAGATTATCAGGCAATATGGAGAAATAAAATTAAAATTTTCTCTATTTTTCGACAGTATGGCCAATTTTGTCCATAACGTCGCAAATAGAACATTGAAATTTTTCCAATATGTACTAGTAGTGTAAGATCCACTAGGTAGGGTAAGGGAGGGGGCTAAGTGTTTAGGCCTAGGGACTAAGCTAGAGGGATTACCTCTAAGGGAATAATATTTTATTATTATTTCCTAAAGGCTAAGGTGGGCATGATAGGTGTTGTCCTAAGTTCCTGGAAAGGGAATGAGTGTTAAGTGGAACTCATGTGGCTTCAGGAAGACATGCGTCAACCTGGGCGCATGCAGTTTATAGTTGGGAAAGTCAGCTCGTTGGGAGTTCCTCCTCCTCGCCATTCTCATGACCCTCACCTGCTCGCAAGTCTATCACCCTACCTAATTCACCCACAGACTCACGTACTAAGCCATCATCATTTCCATTGTCAACCTCTAAACAAGCAAGCACCCCGTAATTGTCTGAGCTGTGTTGTGTCATAATTGTTGGTTGTTGCAGCCCACGCAGTTCCTTGATTGAATGTGGCTTGCTGGCACCAGGGATGATTTTAGGGGATAAATTTCTCTCATGGGCTAATTTTCCATGGTTTTTCCACAAACGAGATTCACTATTTTAAAAATGATTCTCCCAAATTCTATAGGATAAAATTATTTTACCTTAAAAATCTCCAAAATTTTATAAAAACTATATAAAATACTTATAATTTTGAATATTTTTTTTTAAAATATCGCCAAACATTTATAGTTGACATACAAAGGATTAGTAATATTGGCTAAGGTTTCTACATTTTAAAATAAATTTTCATCCTTAAAATCATCCATGCTTGATGTCATCGTCTGTTCTTACTGAGATTTGTTGTTTCCATCACTTTTTCAGGAATTGACTTAGAAGTTGGACTAAAGAAGCAAGTTTTCAGGCCTATGGTTTGAAGAGGTGGGTTGTTAGGCCCATGGACTGAAGAAGCAAGTTTTTAGGCCTGCAAGCAACTCTCTCCAGGTGAGAGGTTGTTGGGGAAGTGGATTCCCAGAGGGAGCCCAACTGCAGCTATAATGCTCAGAGAATTCTTGTTCAGCCTATTGCTGAAGCCCTGGAAGGTAAGTGGGGTAGCTGAAGGACTGTTGAGAAGAGAAGGGGCACACTTCCTGGGGTGAGATAGACATGTGGGGAATGAGAGGTTGTAGGTTGTCAGTGTGAGTTGGACCTGGGAGATAATCCTTCTTGTTGACCTGTGTGACTTTCTTGTTTCCCTTGCCTAGCCTAGGAATCTCTTGCTCGGTGGAGTTTAGTTCCATCTCAGGGGTGACCCACTGCTAAGCGTGATGAGTAGCATGGTCTAAGGTTGGGAGGTTCATGGAAGGTTTGCACACAATTGGTGGTCATATATTGAAAGATAAGTACCAAATCTATGTTGTTAGTATTTTGTGTAATTGTACATGTTTTATAACTTGATGAGTAATGCCTGGATATTTCATATATGTTGCATGTGTAGGCTTACTGTTATTTCCGCATTAATCTGTGTATGGTTTGAATATGTCGTTTGTATTCATATAATATCAATATGTTTTTAATGATTATTTTCGCATGAATAAGTGACATGAACAGAATGTTGTAACTGTTAATTTGTGTTAGATATGCATGCATATAAATTTACAAAATGGTATCAGAGCATAAAGGTTATTCGGTGGCCTGGCCTGGCCTGTTGCTTTAGGGTCAGGGATGTCATGAATTGGTATTAGATCTAAGAGAGATGTCTAAGAAGTGGTCTTGCCCGTCCTGTTGGTGGCTAGGGATGTTACAAAATGGTATCAAAGCCATGGTTTCAACATTGAACCTGGATGGGCCATGTTAGTGGAAGCTGAAGAAATTTTTTTAGAAAAGAATTGTTGTTGAAATGGACAAAACTCAGGTTTAGAGCCCATGGTTTCTACCTGGAACCTAGATGGGCCACGAATCAGAAATTCGACGTAGAAAGTCTAGAGAATTTTGAGGTACAGAGTGCCAGAAGGACATTGAAAGAATAATTGGACTGTGTTCAGAACACAAGAGGTGTAACAAGTTTAAGAAATGGCCACAAAGAAATAAATCACAATATTCATGGTGTTGGGCCATTAGATATGGGCAAGAGAAAGATAAGTCGTTAGATTAAGTGAATATTAATTCATGACCATCAAATCTCATTGAAGGGAGATCGACGGTGGGGAGCCATTGCGGAGATCGGGAAGAAAATTAAAGGGATATAAAGTTGAGACTCTGTAATCCCTTAGGATCATTTATCCTTCTAGATCAACGAATCAACAGTGGATATTGATACCACTACGGACGAGCATATTCATATTGCGGAGATAGGGAAGGAAATTAAAGCGTGAGAAAGTTGAGTTTCCGCAATCACTCAGGGTCGTTGATCTTCATGGTTCATTAAACCATGACTCTCGATCTTGCAAAGTGAGATAATAGCCCAAATTTTAAGCCAAGGTCACAGCTCTCAATCATGTGTAGAGAATACAGAGAAAACTTTATGCATTTCTTGTCTGTCGATCCAAGAAAGGAACATGTGTCAACAAATTAGCTTGTTCAGAAATTCAACATTCAGAAGAAATGGAGTGTGTTGATGCACAAACTCCCAAAGTCCCAAAGCCTGGAGTTCATCCAGACCATTCATCAAAAGGACATGTGTCGGCAGATCAACTTGTTCGAGAATTCTGCGTTTGGGAGAAACAGGGTATGCTAAGGTGAAATCTCCCAAAGCCTAAAATCCCGAAGTGATGTGGCCTACTGACATCACTAGGGATGATGTGGACACATGGGATGTGTGCCACATGTTAGTGTCTTAAGAACCTTTGTATGATAGAAATGTAGTTAGAATGTGACATATGTCACCCACCTGATTGGGCCACGTGTTGGATTTGTGTGTCTTTCCATGTGATGCTCCTGGTGGTGGCACAAGGTAATTAAGCTTGGCGAAGAAGTTAGCCAGATCGGGCCTGCATTAACTTTGATCATGATCTATCAAGATCGATGGCTGGGAGGCATTGCGAAGATCGAAGTTGTGCGAAAGATAATTCTACAAGGTGATCTTGCAATCCAAACCACAGTTTCCCATAAGGGATACATGTTAGCGTGGGGAAAATTGTGGAACTATCGGGGAGTTACTCCAAAACTGCCAAGCCATGTCCCCGCAATTTGAAAAGTACTAAGTTTGATGTGACGTTGTAGTATTTATTAGTTCAAGCACAAAAACCATGGGCCCCAGTGGACGCATGGCACCATATCCTGAAATCCAAAGACTTGACACTCTGGAAGAAATGGTGCATGAAGGAATGTGGACCGTAGATCTGTCGTTCTTCACGCATTCTATAGTTCATTTTTCTGTGATGTTGGGAAGCGCAAAAAAGGGGAAAACTTTGAAGCCCAGAGCCCAAAGTTTCAAGTCTCTGGGTAAGCGCCCAAATCATAAGTGTTGGGTCACAGTTGTGGTCCCATGTACACCAAGGGCAGAAGAAAAAGGGGATAACACCCGAAATTTTTTTGCAGAATAGAGAGGGGCTTAGAGATAGAAGACCGAGGGGTTCTTAACCGACCAAGACCCGCTAGAAATGGAATATGATATTTCTTTTATTGAATCAGATTGGTTTATTCTGGAAAATTATTAAAGTCATATAGACTGACAAAATTTCGGTTGACTGCACATTTTGCAGAATTAATAATTGTCGGAACCAAACCGAATTGTTGCATAGTGCAGAGAAATGGGAGAGGCATCGGATGCTTACATTTCGGAAAATGAAGTTAGAGGAATGGATGTCCATTTGGGAGTTGAAGGATCAAACTCCAATGGGCATGGATAATAAATAGATAAAGAAGGAAACATGATGAAAATTATTAAAAAGTTGCAGAAATATGTCCAAACTCACCGAGCTGATAACAAAAAGCTCATGAAAGCCATGAAGAAATAGGTTGAATTCAACATAAAGTTGATGCATATCCTGGAAAGAATAGAAAATAAATTGGATAAGGATAGTGGCTCAAGAAAATCATGACGTCACAGAAGAACAAAAGTGATAGTAGACATCACCAATACTCCCCAAGGCATTCCAAAAAGAGAGCAAACAACAAATCAAGTCTATCCCTTGTTAGGAAGCATAAGAGGTATGGGGAGGATGAGCTACAAGGAGAAATGAACAAAATCAAACCTCCTATGTTTGATGGGGAAAACAAGAATGATGAAGATGTAGATACATGGCTACTGGGCATGAGAAAGTACTTTCAATTGCATAATTATTATTCTCATGCAGAAGGAAGAATTGGAATCTATAAACTCAAAGTTAAAGAATCCATGTGGTGGGGTCATCTTGTGTAGGTGCAGCACATTAAAGAGAAATATGTTACTTGGAGGGAGTTCAAGAAGTATTTTGAAAAGAAATACTTGATTAAGAGGTAATATGATAAGAAAATGAAAGAGTTATTTGAACTCAAGCTGGGAAGTATGTCCATTGATGAGTATGAAAGAAGGTTTTTAGAATTGTTGAAGTATGTCTCTTTCATCAAAGATGAGACAGTCAATATTTAGATGTATTTGAGTGGTTTTCCACCATTCATTGGAGACAAAATACAATATGGTGATCCCAAAACATTGGAGGAGACCATAAGGCGAGATAAGTGACTATATGATCAACAAAAAGCAAGTCCAACTTTCCAAAAATCTTGGCAAGACAAGAAGAAATTCAAGATGGATCAGAGGAAGAAGGGAATTAAGATACCATTCTTCATAAATAATCCTTAGGGATAAAAAATTCTAGAGAACCCAAAATGATTGAGACAGGTGGTCAAAGGCCAAGGAAGCCACCTATTCAATGTTGGGGATGTAAAGGTGATCTTATGTTTAGAGATTGTCCTCACAGAAGTGACAAAGAGAGAGTTTTTCACAATGTTCAACAAGTTGTAACAGTGGGGGACATGGGCAGAAATGTACCAAGGACCTATGCATCCCTGGACAACAAGAAAGCAGAGTATCAATCACATATGATTGAATGTTAAAAAAACAAGACCATGGAGCAAAAAAATAAAACAAATGTGGAAACAAAACACAGAAGATACACAATACAGTAGAGACACGGATTTACGTGGTTCACCCAGTGTGGGCTACATCCACTAGAGAAATTGCCAGGTCCTTCCTTTATTATTATCCATCATATGAAGGGATACAACCTATAGCAAACCTGTTGTAACTTCCTCTTCTTTCTCTCACAGTCTCTCGCCTTAGAATACAATATTCGCTATGTTGCATAGCCGCAATACATTTCCCTCATAACAGAGGGTTTCCTTCTAGGGAAAAAAACACTAACATAATTTCTACCGTTAGATCTACGACCTTATAATGAATGGTCCATATTTACAATGAAATTACAATATACATTTATAGGGCAATTTTTCCTTCGATGGCTTCGCCCCCGAACCCCCCGGACCCCGCAAAGGGGGTACCCCCCCTCTGCACTCACCCATGTGGAAGAGTGTACATACTTCTAGGGTGTAAAGTCTTCATGGGGTATAAACATGGCTGAAAAACACAAGACCTGTGAATCAGGATGATAATCAAGCTCCACAACCAACAATCTCCTACTTGGAGACTGATCTCAACAACTCCACCGTTGTTGTATATGATGGACTCTGAACCTTCTTGGACCTGGTAAATTTCTCATCTTCATATTCATTCTTGAAGACCAACTGAAACTGAGAAGGAACCCATTTTCTCTCTGGTTACTCTGTTTGTTAACATGTTTGCAAGATTCTAGCTAGTGTGTATCTTTTCCAACTTCAAATGTCCATCTTCCAAGGTGGATCATATGAAGTGGTACCTCAAATGTATATGCTTAGTATTTGAATGGAAGGCTGAGTTCTTTGAAATATGAATTGCACTCTCACTGTCACAGTACAACCTGCTATTCTCCTGCTTCTTTCCCAATTCCTCCATAAACCTCTATAACCAAATCTTCTCTTTACTAGCCTCTGTAGCAGCAACATACTCTACCTATGTTGTTGAAAGTGAAACAACCTTTTTCAATTTCGAAATCCAACTTACTATTGTTCCACCTATAGTAAAAACATACCCTGTGGTGCTCCTCTTGATGTCTTTATCACCTACCATATATGAATCAACATATCCCTGTAGAAAAGTGTCTGAACCTCCAAAACATAATGCATGAGTAACAATACCTCTCAAATACCTGAGAATCCACTTCACTGCCTCCTAATGTTCTTTACCTGGATTGTTCATATCACTGCTCACAATTCCCACTGCATATGCAATATTTGGTCTTGTGAAAACCATTGCATACATCAAGCTACCAATTGTTGATGAATAAGGGACCCTGTGTTGGTTGTGGAGCCTGATTATCTTCCTGATGTAGAGGTCCTTTTCTTTCAGTCGTGTCTATACCCCATGAAGTATTTACACCCCAGAAGTATGTACACTCTTCCACGCGGGGGAGTGCAGAGGGGGGCTACCCCCTCTGCGGGGTTCAGGGGGTCCATCCCCCCGGCTGGGGGGTCTGGGGGCAAGTGGGCCCATAGCGGGGATTCGGGGGCGAAGCCCCCGAAGAAAAAATTGCCTTATAAAAGTATATTGTAATTTCATTGTAAATCTGGACCGTTCATTATAAGGTCGCAGATCTAACGGTAGAGATTATGTTAGGGTTTTTTCCCTAGAAGGCAACCCTCTTTTATGAGGGAAATGTATGGTGACTAAGTATGAGAGTGAATATTGTATTCTGAGAGAGGAGACTGTGAGAGAAACAAGAGAAAGTTACAGTGGGTTTTGCTATAGGTTGTATCCCTTCATTTGCTGGATAATAATAAAGGAAGGACCTGGTAATTTCTCTGGTGGACGTAGCCCACACTGGATGAACCACGTAAATATGTGTCTCTCTTGTATTGTGTGTCTTCTGTGTTTTTGTTTCTGCATTTGTTTTATTTTATTGCTCCGCGGTTCTGTTTTTCTAACAATTGGTATCAGAGCATAAGGTAACTCGCAGGAAAAGAGGGTTCCTGGTTCGAGTGGGAGCAATGTTGGAAGATGGAAAGTTTAGGGTTGAGAAATTTAATGGCCAAAACTACCAGTTATGGAAGATGCAGATGGAAGACTATTTATATCAGAAGGATCTATTCCTACCATTGAGTGGAGTAGCAAAGAAGCCGGCAGCCATGAAGGACGAAGAATGGGAGATTCTTGACAGAAAGGCTCTAGGAATGATACGGTTGAGCCTAGCAGCGTCAGTGGCTTTCAATATTTCGAAAGAAAAGACAACGAAGGGTTTGATGGACGCGTTGGCCAAACTGTATGAAAAACCCTCAGTGTCGAATAAGGTATTTCTAATGAAGAGATTATTTAATATGAAGATGTCAGAAGGTGGGTCTGTTGCAGATCATTTAAATGAATTTAATATGGTTAC
>JZKD02S0091229.1:762407-775413 GCA_000966675.3 Picea glauca | reverse complement strand
TCAAGTACAAGATGATTCAAAATGAAAATGTCTCCTTGGTATATATAGGAGACTAGGAGGTATAATTACAACTAATGGCCTAAAGCCAACATAAATAAAATAACATTATTAATATGATATGCCCCAATTAAGGGGTAATGAGACAATATTAGGGCTTAACAGTGATCTCATCAAGCACTGTGTATTCTTGTTTTTCTTCTTCCTGTTTCTTTCCATGCAACAGATCTTTGTACATGACCTTCTCATTGAATATGACATCTCTACTCCTAACGATTTTGTTAGTTTAATAATCCCATAAGCTATAACAAAAATCATTAACACCGTATCCAATAAAGGTACACTTCTTGGATTTTGCCTCAATCTTTGTTCTATTTTCCTTATCAATATGGACATATGCTTCACAACCAAAAGTTTTCAAAAAAGAATAGTTTACCTTTTTTCCTGTCCATTCCTCCTCTGGAATTATACCATCCAAAGAGCTTGAAGGTATTTTGTTTATTAAGTAAATAGTAGTATCTACAACATCTACCTGGAACTGTAAGGGAAAACCAACATGAAATATCATACTCCTTGCACGCTCTATGATTGTCCTATTCATCCTTTCTGACACACCATTTTCATATGGTGTTCTTGGAACTGTCTTCTCTCTATGAATCCCATGGTATGAACAGTAATCATCAAACTCCTTGCTACAATAGTCACCTCCATTATCTAATCTGAGACACTTCAAAAATTTTCCTGTCTCATTCTTAACCAAAGATTTCCATTTCTTAAAAGTATCAAAAACATCAGATTTTTGTCGAATGCAATAAACCCAAGTTTTTCTAGGTGCATCATCAATAAAAGTAACATAGTAACGAGAGCCACCAAGAGATGATACCTGATATGGTCCCCATACATATGTATGCACAAGATCTAACCTTTCATTCTTCTTTTATTTTCTGAATCTGAGAAATATGACTCTCTTTTGTTTTCCATAAACACAATGCTCACAGAAGTCCAAATCAATTTGTTTAGGATTTGGCAACAAATTTATTTTGTGAAGTATCTGCATACCCTTCTCACTCATGTGTCCTAGCCTATGATGCCACAATGTTGTATCCACTCCTATAGAATCTAAAGAGATAGAAAATTCAGTATTACCAGTGCATAAATACAATGTACCTACCTTCTCTCCTTTTGCTATCACTAATGTTCCTTTGATGACCTTCCACGTCTTATCTGTAAATATGGATATACAACCTTCACTTGCCAACTACCCTGTCGAAATTAGATTTTTTCTTAAATATGGAACATGTCTTACCTCTTTCAACAACCATTGGTTTCCATTGTCTTGCTTTATTTTTACCTTTCCCATTCCAACAATTTTGCATGGTGCATCATTACCCAAATGAACCTATCCAAAATCACCTTGAACATAATCTAGAAAATGTTTCCTATGGGGTGTGGCATGAAATGATGCCCTTGAATCTACTACCCAAGACTCAGAAATATTATCTATAGAAAGAATCAAAGCATCTTGTAAAACATCCCCTGTTACATTTGCTTTCTGATTTCTCTCCTATTGTCCATCTCTTTGTTTCTTTGGGGCTCTGTAGTCTTTCTTCAAATGTCTTTTATTCCCACAATTCTAGCACTCTATCCTTCCAAGTCTAGATTTGGATCTGCCCTTCCTAGAATTATCGCATTTCCCTGAGCCCTTTCCTCTATCCTTTTGTCTTCCCCTGTTCTCCATGTTCAACGCATTCCCTGATGTCTCACATGTGATTTTCCATCACATTTCCTCACTAAGGATAACACCAACAACATCATCAAATTTTAAAGTATTTAAACCAGAGACAGAGTTACTTACAACCATTAACAAGTCATTCCAGCTTTCTAGAAATGAGCACAAGATTAGAAGATCCCTAACCTCATCATCAAAGTCCACTTTTACAGAACTTAGTTGATTAGTAACCGTATTAAATTCATTTAAATGATCTGCAACATACCCACCTTCTAACATCTTCATATTAAATAATCTCTTCATTAGAAATGCCTTATTGGATGCCGAGGGTTTTTCATGAAGTTTAGCCAACGCATCCATCAGATCCTTTGTTGTCTTTTCCTTCGAAATATTGAAAGCCACCGACACTGCCAAGCTCATCCATATCGTTCCTAGAGCCTTTCTGTCAAGCATCTCCCATTCTTCGTCCTTCATGGTCATCAGCTTCTTTTCTACTCTGCCCAATGGTAGGAATAGATCCTTCTGATATAAATAATCTTCCATCTGTATCTTCCATAACTAGTAGTTTTGTCCATTGAATTTATCAACCCTAAACTTTTCATCTTCCAACATTGCTCCCACTCAAACCAGGAACCCTCTTTTCCTACGAGTTACCTTTCTCTCTAATACTAGTTGTTAGAAAAACAGGACCATGGAGCAATAAAATAAAACAAATGTAGAAACAAAACATAGAAGATACACAATACAGTAGAGACACAGATTTATGTGGTTCACCCAGTGTGGGCTACGTCCACCATAGAAATTGCCAAGTCCTTCCTTTATTATTATCCAACATATGAAGGGATACAACCTACAACAAACCTGTTGTAATTTCCTCTTCTTTCTCTCATAGTCTATCATCTCAGAATACAATATTCGCTATGTTGCATAGCCACAATACATTTCCCTCATAACAGAGGGTTTCCTTCTAGGGAAAAAAACCCTAACATAACAGAGGGTCTCAGAAATGCATGCTGATGGAGTGCATGCAGATTCATGGGTGACATGTGTCAACCCGGGCACATGTAGTTAAAAAACTGCAGAAGTCAACCATGGGGGGGGGGGTCATTCGATCATTCTGTCATCCTCCGCTTGGGATCACCGAGATACCAGTCTGAACCCGTTTTGCCTCTGTGTCTACACTTGCTTACCCATGCATCGTGAAGGAAACCCTCATGGGAAAATTATTTTCTCTTGCATTCTTCCATTCTCCACCTGAGTCGCTTTGCCATTCCCCATCCTTCATGAATTTTGTTTAGCTCTGCGATCGACCTCTGTGTTGATTCCTTGTCACGCACACTGAAACTAGTGGCAAACTCGTGGATAGAGCCATGTCTCCTGTGCAGTCCGAGCACCCCGTAAATGTCTGAACTGTGTTGAGTCTTAGTGTGGACTATTGTCGTTTTTGGATGTCCATACCCAAATTCATGTTATTTTTGTCACCATGAGTTAACCAAATTGCTATTGTTGTTGTGGTTATCCTCACCGTGTGAGAATTGAGTCAGAAGGGGCTGAAGAACCAGGTTTTAAGGCCCTTAGTTGAAGAGGTAGTCTATCAGGCCTGTGAGAAGCTATTTCTAGGTGAAGGAGTCTGTTGGGAAGTGGTATTCTTCCAAAGAGAGTCCAACACTAGCTACGGAGCTCTAAGACTTCCTGATTCGGCCTATTGTCGAGACCCAGAGAGAGAGGTGAAGCACCGATGGACTGTGTTTGTAAAGGTGTATACTCCCAGGTGGAACAGGCATGTCAGGAATGAGATTCCATGAGTAGTGGGCGTAAGAAGGCATCCTGGGAAGAATCCTTTTGGTTATTCTGTGTAGTTTTTCCTATAACCTCAACCTAGACTAGGATTCCTTGCCTTGGGTGGAGCTTAGTCCTAGCTTGGGGGTGACCCACTGCTGAGCATGATGAGCAGTGTGGTCTAAGGCTAGGAGGTTCGTGGAAGGCATGCACGTAGTTGGTGAAATTACCACAGTTTCAAAGATAAGTATCAGCTTATGCTTAATATTATGTTTCGCATGCTTGTGATGCTTATATGTATCATGTATTCTGTTGTGCATATGAATTATTGTTAATGCCAGGGATTATTTATGTTAGCAGTAATCTTGTACTTAATCTGAGTTATATGTGTTTAATTTGATTTAAATTCATGTTATTAATTAAGTATGAGAATGATGTTGTTCCGAACAGTAGCGTTTTCCCGGCCAGTGGGATGATGGCCCGGGGGACGTTACAGTATGGTATCAAAGCCTAGTTTCAATGTTGATCCTGGATGGGCCAGATAAGTGGTCTTTGGACCGAGGTTTTGAGAAGAAATTGTGTCTGGAGGACTAATCTCAAACCTAAGAATGTTTATGAGTGTTAACGGACTACTTGACTGTGTTACAAAGCTCAGGAGGTGTAGCGGTATTATAAAACTACAGCCGATGTGGTATATGGCCACAGGGAGAGAGAGAACTCCACACCAGAAGTGTTGGATCAAGTAGATGAAGGTTCAGAAGGAGGGTACCAAGTCATTGGCCATAAGTCCTTGAGAAGCAGAGTTGGACGGTTAGAATTCTCTATGGAGAACTCATGAAATCGCGAGGGCCGTAAGATGGTCGAAATTTGCAAGGTGGTTAGTGGATGGAGAAACTCGCCACCCTAGGATCCAGAATAAATGTGGTTCATTGATCATGGTTGGTTTGAACCATTGGATCATTTCATGAATTCATGGATTGTGAACTTGGAGCATAGGCCAGATTCTTGGTCACTCCAAGTCCTGAATCGCAAAAGAGATTAACAAGGGTGGAATCAGATGGTGGAGCGCTTCCAGGAAGAAGTGTCAAAATCTCATGAGCCATCGGATCTAGCCAACTAGCGAGCAAGTTAGGGCTGAAGAGCTTTGATAGGTGTACTAAGCATAGGAGAGATCTGGACCGTTAGATCCAAATCATCGAGGATCGTTGGATCTCGTACAAGAACTCATGTATCGAAATTCGGGGATTGAAGTGACAAGAGATTTGGAGTCGCTGCATCTTGAATTCCTGGTTACTGAAAACCCAAAACCCCAAAATCTCGAAACGTTCTACACTGTAGATCGTAGGAGAGGAACTTGACTGTTGGATCAAGTAGATGAATAGACCGTAATTTCATAATTTCGGCAAATGGAAGTTCGAGATGTGTAGATGCATGAACTCCTGATGCCCGAAACTCCGAAATGAAAAATAAAAGTAGTGGGGCCCCCTGACATCGCTGGGAGTGAGGTGGACCTTCTTAAGGACACCATGTGTCACTACCTTGGTGGGTGACATCTGTGCTATGGGCCCAGAGGGTAAGGAAATCGAATTTTTGGAAGTTAGGAGTTGGAGAGGGAAGCAAGTGCGAGAACCTCTGGGACCAAAACCCCGAAGCCCCGAAATCCTAAAACCCAAAGTTTCATTTGGTGAGCCTTGTAGCACCTAGCAGTTTAGTGTTTGATTACAGCTCGTGGACGCATGGGTTGGGGACTAAGAAAATGAGGGAAATCGCCAAAAATTGCAGAGCCAAACAGAGCTCAGAAAATTCATGGAATCGAAAAGTTTTCTTATTCGCGTTTGTTTATGAATGTTGTAGTTTTATTAAGCGTTTAAGGCCTGACAAACTTCAGTTGACTGCACGTTGTGTGTGCAGAGTTCAACGAGTGTTAGGACAACCGTGAATCGGTGTCGAGTATAGAAATGGAAGAGGTGTTGATTGCCTCCAATTTAGAGAACAAAAGAGAAGGAAGGGATGTCAACTTGAGAGTCGAAGGATTGAACTCCAATGGGCACGAAAGAGAATTGGGTAAGGAAGGGCATGTGATGAAAATCATTGAAAGATTGTAGAAATATGCCCAGGCTCACCGAGCTGATAGCTGAAAGCTCATGAAAGTCAGTGATAGGCAGGTTCATTTCAACTTAAGGATGTTGAAGAGTCTGTAAATAATAGAAAAGAAATTGAAAAAGAAGAGTGACTCAAGAAAGACAGAGAGTCACAGGACCCCTGAGAGGAAAAGAACATCAAGGAGTGTCAGCAGACATCGTCGTCGCTCCCCAAAGCATTCCACTAGGGAAGCACATAGTAGTTCAAGCTCATCTCCTACCAGAAAGCACAGGAGATCTGGGATGGATGAGTTGAAAGAGGAAATTAACAAGATCAAGCTTCCAACATTTGATGGAGAACATAAGAAGGAGGAAGATGTTGAAACCTAGTTGTTGGGTATGAGGAAATACTTTCAACTGCAAATTTATTCCTCTCATGCAGAGGGTAGGATTTCCATTTATCAACTGAAGGGAAAGGCATCCATGTGGTGGGATCAACTTGTGCAGGTGCAGCACATCAGGGAAAGGGACATAACATGGCAAGAATTCAAGAGGTATTTCAAGAGGAAATACTTAACTAAAAGATACTATGATAGAAAGATGAAAGAGTTCTTTGAACTCAAGCTGGACAAAAAGACCATTGATGAGTATGAACAAAAGTTTTTGGAATTACTGAAGTATGTTTCGTTCATCAAAGATGAGTCTGTCAAGATTCAGAGGTACCTGAGTGGATTACCACCTCCTATTGGGGATAAGATTTAGTATGATGATCCTAAGACTATGTAAGAAACAATAAGAAGAGCGAAATGCTTATATGAACAACAAAGAGAAAAGCCTAACTTTCGGAAGGCTTGGGTTGACCAGAAGAAGTTTAAGAAAGAACTGAGGCAGAAGGGAAACAAACCTCGCTTTTTCAGAAATAGTCCTCAAGTACATTCATTGTTTAGAGAGCCGAGAATGGCTGAAGTGGGGGAACAAAGGCCAAGACAGACACCCATTCAGTGTTGGGGCTGTAAAGAGAACCACAAGTACAGAGATTGTCCCCATAAAAATGGAAAAGCAAGAGTTGTCCATAATGTTCAACAAGATGAAACAGTGGAGGACATGGGCAGTAGAATGCCAAGGATCTATGCGGCCCTAGACAACAAGCAAGATAAATTTCAGTCACACGTGATTGAAGTGGAAGGTATGATTAACAACCAACCATTTATTATTTTAATTGATTCAAGGGCTAGCCATAGTTATGTAGATCCTAGGGTGGTGGAAAGTTTGCATTTATCAAGAAGCAAACATGAAAAGTCTTGGTTAGTGCAGTTGGCTACAGGAACCAAGAGGAAAGTCACTGAGTTGGTTAAGTCTTGTCTTGTGGACATGAAGGGATTGAGCACGAAGGATGAATCGAATATTCTTCCTTTAGGCTCTTATCACTGTTTAATTGGGATGGATTGGTTGGACCAGCACCATGCCCTCCTAGATTGTCGTAACAAGGAATTTACATGCCTGGATGAGGAGGGAAATCGAAAAATAGTCCAAGGAATTCCCAGAGTTGTGGTTGTTAGAGAAATCTCAGCAATGCAGTTGAAAATGTGCTACATGAAAGGCTGGCAATTGTTTGTAGCCCATGTGGAGGAAGCATATAGAGATGAAGTCTCAAAGATTGGAGACCATGCGGTACTAATAGAGTTTGAAGACGTATTTCAGGAGGTACCCAGACTACCTACGAAGAGAGATATCGATTTCTCTATAAATTTGATGCCTGGAGCAGCTCCAATGTCAAAAGCTCCTTATAGAATGAGTACGCCAGAGCTGAAAGAGTTGCAATTGCATCTTGAAGAGAATCTAAAGAAGGGGTACATTTGCCCAAGCATGTCACCTTGGGGTGCCCCAGTCCTATTCATGAAGAAGAAGGACGGGACGTTGAGGTTGTGCATTGATTTCAGATAGTTGAACAAAGTAACTATCAAGAACAAGTATCCTCTGCCAAGGATCGACGATCTTTTTGATCAGTTGAAAGGTGCAAAAATATTTTCGAAGATAGATCTCAGATCAGGATATCACCAGGTAAGAATAAAGGATGAATACATCAGCAAGACCGCCTTTAGAACAAGGTATGGTCATTATGAGTTCACAGTGGTGTCATTTGGACTGTCAAATGCACCCGTTGTTTTCATGATCTTGATGAATGGAGTATTCAGGGACTATCTAGACAAGTTTGTCATCGTCTTCCTGGATGACATTTTTGTGTATTCCAAGTCAGAGGAAGAGCATGAAAAACACCTAAGGATGGTGCTGCAAGTGTTGAGAGAACACCAGTTGTATGCCAAGTTGAGAAAATGCTCGTATTATCAAAGGAATATCCATTACTTGTGGCAAATTATTTCAGAAGAAGGGATCGTCATGGATCCTAAGAACGTTGAGGCCATTAGAGAAAGGTTAACACCAAGGAATGTGGTGGAAGTTAGATCCTTTATGGGTCTAGCGGGCTATTACAGAAGGTTTATCACAGGGTTCTCAAAGATAGCTCACCCTATCACTTCCTTGCAAAGGAAGGAGGAAAAGTTTCAGTGGACTAAAGAGTGTGAGAAAAGTTTCCAGCAATTGAAGCAGCTGTTAACCAATGCTCCAATATTGAGGATTGCAGATCCAAATGTGGATTTCGTGGTGTGCATAGATGCATGTAAAGAAGGGTTGGGAGGATTTCTCAGTCGTTATGGATTTGTAATCTGTTATGAGTCTAGGAAAATGAAAGAGCATGAAAATAATTATGCCACTCACGATATGGAGTTGGCAGCAATCATTCACGCTCTGAGGAAATGGAGGCATTACCTCATGGGAAGGAGGTTTGAATTGAGAATAGACCACAACGGTCTGAAATATTTATTTGATTAGCCAACCTTAAACGCTAGACAAAGTAGGTGGCTGAAATTTCTATGTGAGTACGACTTTGAGATCAAGCATATCAAAGGAAAGGAGAATAAAGTAGTTGATGCACTTAGCAGGAGGGTACATGAATTACATGCTACAGCCATTAGCATGTATCAGACTGATATTAAATAAAGAATTATGGAGGATGCAAATGTAGATCTACAGTACAGAGAATTGGTAGCCAAGCTATAGCAGGGTAAGATGCCACAGAAGATGGAAATTTATAAATTGGAAACAGATGGAATATTGTTGTACAATAGTAGAATTTTTGTACCCAGTGTCCAGTGCTTGAAACAGATGATTTTGCAGGAGATGCATAATGTTCCTTATGCAAGGCACCCTAGATATCAAAAAATAGTAGCAGCAATCAAGAGCCATTACTTTTGGCCAAGTATGAAGAGAGAGATCGTTGAATACATCGCTAGATGTATGGAGTGCCAGAAAGTTAAAGCTGAGCATAGGCACCCAACAGGGTTGCTGCAACCTTTACCCATTCCTAAGTGGAAGTGGGAAGTAGTAACGATGGATTTTATTATGGGGTTTCCCAGAACAAGCAAGATGCATGATTCGATCATGGTGGTGGTGGAAAAGATTACAAAAGCTGCCTATTTTATTCCACTGAAAACTACTCACAAGGCAGCAGATGTTGTTGATATTTTCATAAAGGAATTGGCTCGATTGCAGGGAATTCCTAAAATGATTGTGTCCGACAGAGACCCAAAATTCACCTCAAATTTTTGGAAAGGATTCGGAACGAATATGAAATTTAGTACAGCTTATCATCCTTAGTCTGATGGACAGATAGAGAGGGTGAACAGAGTAATAGAAGACACATTGAGAATGTATGTGATGGACAAACCATCAAGATGGGAAGACTACCTACACTTGGTAGAATTTGCCTACAACAATGGGTATCATGCCTCGTTGAAGATGAGCCCATTTGAAGCACTTTATGGAAGAAAGTGCAATAATCCAGTGAGCTAGGATAATCCAACTAATAGAATATTAGTTGGGCTAGAGTTGCTCAAGGAGATGAAGGACCAAATCATAAAAATTAAGCAGAATTTGAAAGTTGCCCAGGACAGGTAGAAAAGTTATGCTGATAAGAATAGAACCCACAGAGAGTTCAAAGTGGGTGATCACGTTTTCCTGAAAGTGAAAGCTAACAGGAGTTCCCTGAAGCTCGGAAGTTGCACCAAGTTGGCAGCCAGATTTTGTGGGCCATTTGAAATCCTGGAAAGGACTGGGCCAGTTGCATATATGCTTGCATTACCTACATCTATGACTGTACATAATGTGTTTCATGTTTCATTTCTTAAGAAATATATACCATATGCTAATCATGTTATCGATTGGAATGTGATTCAGGTTGAACAAGAAGGTGTCTTGCAAGTGCATCCTGTGCGCATACTGGATAGGAAAAACAAACAGCTCTGAAATCAAGATATAGGGCTTTTAAAGGTCCAGCGGACCTGGTACGGTCCTGAGGACGCGACATGGTAGCATGAAGATGTTATGCGGGTAGAGTACCCGCATCTTTGTGATAATTTTGAAAAGCTTGTAGATGCAGTGTAAAGTTGCATTGAGGACAGTGAAAAAATAAGGGGAGGGGATTGTAATGTCCCCAAGGTCGAGCCCTATTGTAAATCATGTCTATGAAGTATAGATATTTCATTATGAATTGTAATTATGTTTTATAGGCTGGTGAGCCAAGTTTATATATGCTGGTGGGCTTATGTGTTATTAGGCCGGAGAGCCTAAGTGTTAAGGCCGGGAGCCTACTTTTGTATATGTAATCATGCAGAACATTAATAAAAATATAAACACCACTGTGTGCAGACCGACCACAATGAATGAGTGATGAGGGACTAAGCTTCCACAGAATGGGTAAGGGATTTGGGGCTGGAAGGTTGGAAAGAGAGGCTAAGTGTTGAGCCTAGGGACTTAAGTCCTTGGGAATAATGTTTTAATATTATTCCAAAAGCCATGTGAAATATATGTTTTTTCCAAAGCTCCTGGAGAGAAAAACATGTTGATGGAGTGCATGCAACTTCATGGGTGACATGTGTCGACCCAGGCACATGCAGTTAAAAAACTGTAGAAGTCAGCCGTGGGGGGGGTCGTTCTTTCATTCTGTCATCCTCCACCTAGGTTCACCAGGATGCCAGTCTTAACCCATTTTTCCTCTGCATCTGCACTTTCTTACCCACGCATCGTGAAGGAAACCCTCACGGGAAAATTATTTTCTCTTGCATTCTTCCATTCTCCACCTGAGTCGCTTTTACATTCCCCATCCTTCATGAATTTTGTTTAGCTCTGTGATCAACCTCTGTGTTGATTCCTTCTCATGCACCCTGAAACTAGTGGCAAACTCGTGGACCGAGCCGTGTCTCCTGTGCAGTCTGAGCACCTTGTAAATGTCTGAACCGTGATGTGTCTTAGTGTGGACTGTTGTCGTTTTTGAATGTCCATACCCAAATTCCTGTTGTTGTTGTCACCGTGAGTTAACCAAATTGCTATTGTTGTTGTGGTTATCCTCACCGTGTGGGAATTGAGTTAGAAGGGGTTGAAGAACCAATTTTTAAGGCCCTTAGTTAAAGAGGCAGTCTGTAAGGCCTATGAGAAGCTATTTCCAGGTGAAGGAGTCTGTTGGGAAGTGGTATTCTTCCAGAGAGAGTCCAGCACCAGCTATGGAGCTCTAAGACTTCCTTATCCAGCCTGTTGTCAAGACCCAAAGAGGGAGGTGAAGCACTGATGGACTATGTTTGTGAAGGTGTATACTCCCCGGCGGAACAGGCATGTGGAGAATGAGAGTTCGTGAATAGTGGGAATAAGAAGGCATCCTAGGAAGAATCCTTCTGGTTATTTTGTGCAGTTTTTCTTGTAACCTCATCCTAGACTAGGATTCCTTGCCTTGGGTGGAGCTTAGTCCCAGCTCAGGGGTGACCCACTGCTAAGCATGATGAGAAGCATGGTCTAAGGCTGGGAGGTTCATGGAAGTCCTACACGTAGTTGGTGGAATTACCACGGTTTCAAAGATAAGTATCAGCTTATGCTTAATATTATGTTTTGTATGCCTGTGATGCTTATATGTATCATGTATTCTGTTGTGCATATGAATTATTGTTAATGCCATGGATTATTTATGTTAGCAGTAATATTGTACTTACTCTGAGTTAAATGTGTTTAATTTGATTTAAATTCATGTTATTAATTAAGTATGAGAATGATGTTGTTCCGCACAGTAGTGTTTGCCCGGCCAGTGGGATGATGTCCCGAGGGATGTTACATATAGATCCTAAGATGGTGGAATCTTGGTTGGTGCAGCTGGCTACTGGAGACAAAACAAAAGTCAATGAGATGGTTAAGTCGTGTCTTATGGACATGAATGGATTGAGCACAAGGGAAGATTTGAACATATTTCCTTTAGGATCTTGTGACTGTCTAATTGGTATGGATTGGTTAGACCAACACCATGCCATCTTAGACTTTCGTAACAAGTAAATCACTTTCCTAGACGAGGAAGTAAATCAAAGAGTAGTCCAAGGAATTCCTAGGGTAGTGACTATCAGATAAATTTCAGCAATGAAGCTGAAGAAATGCTACAGGAAAGGCTGCCAAATATTTGTAGCCCATATGGAGGAAGCATCTAAGGATAAGGTGCCAAATTTGGAGGATCATGCAGTCTTAGAAGATTTTGAAGATGTGTTCAAGGAGGTACCCAGACTAGCCCCAAAGAGAGATATTGATTTCTCTATAAATTTAATGCCTGGAGCAACTCCAGTGTCAAAGAATTCTTACAGGATGAGTATGTTATAACCCTATAATTTATAGGATCAACTGGTGATTGTGATTTTATTCCTTTAGTGTTTTTGACTAGCAGATATTGTTGTATTCTAAAAAGAAAAAGAAAAAGAAAAAGAAAAGAAAAGAAAAGAAAAAGAAAAAATGAGAAAAATAAAAGAGGGCAAAAAACAAAAGAAAATGGATAAAAGCCCCATGAAATGACAATGACTTGATTCATATAGTTTAAACATGGCCAAGTCTTTTAAATTTAAGTATCTAGGATTAGTGAATAAGCTTGGCTAAACTGTCTAACCTTAGCCAAGAAATCAGGTTAGTTAGCGAATAAATTTGACCAAATAGTTTAATCTTGGTCAAATAGCCCCTAGGTAGAGTCTTTTCTTAGTCCAACAGTCTAAGCTGGACTAAAGGTGAAAATGAGTAGGTTAGGACATAGGTTAGATAGTTTCCTTTCAATAAAATATGTAAGATGATCGATGACAAATGCATGTTTTTTATGATGTAATGTTTTTCTAACCCCATGGTGATAAAAAGCAAAAGAAGCTGTGTGCAAAACCCATAAAAAGTCATTAAGCCTAAGTTCTGCATCATATATTGAATTGTTCCCTGGAGATTAAAGATTGGGCATAGATCTACAACTGAGTTGTGGGCGCCTAGTTCTACAGCTCAGAAAAGAGTCTGGACCCCCCCC
>JZKD02S0091229.1:735493-762230 GCA_000966675.3 Picea glauca | reverse complement strand
GGGGGGGGGGGGTCCAAAAAGGTAATTAAAAGGTGCGCTCATATCCATGGTCATCCTGCCAGTGCACAAAGAAATGGTATACAAGAGTTTTCGGACCCCCCCCGACCATTCTACTTTTAATGGTGGGGGGGGGGGTCTGACATGATGGTTAAGAAGTGTGCTCGAATCAATGGCTGATATAGCCTTGTTCATATCAATGGTCATCCATTGATCCTGGACTCCCCAAACTTTTCTACTTTTAAAGGCAGGGGGGGTCCGGAATGAAGCTGTGTCAAGGAGGGCCCCATCCTACATGGCATTATCTCGTTACATCCTACCTCGCCACTCCAAAATTTGCACTGCCTATCATTCTTCCAACTCACCACTACCATTCAGAATTATCACACCCCGAAACATCCATTACAAATCCCATTTCATCAGCATGTCCCCTTCGGCTAACTGTTACAGGTCATATCCATTTCGTTGATATCCCAATCGCCTTTCTGTACGTCAATCGTTTTCACACGTCATATGTCCTTCACCTTACCCTCTCACACTCTAAATGACCCATTGACCATTTATGATTGGCCACATACCTGTTGTTCATCTGACCTGTCCTTTTTTTCCCAACGGATACCTGTTCACTAAAATTCAACCCCGATTCGGTCAGTTCCCATTCCATTCACACTCCCTGTGTATCAGAGACTCATTTTCCTTCGCCTCTGCAACACCTCATCCAACCAGAGTTTTTCACCTACTAACATTTATTCAATGTGTAGGTATTGGTGGAAATCAATGGCGCCCAAAAGCAAAAAGTCAAATGCGGAGGAAAATCATTTTCTCCCACCAGATCTCATTAGCAGACAAAGACTACTTGATTTCAGAAACCAGGTCTGATTTTGATTTGGCCAAGCTAAAGTGATGGTTTAAAGACACCTTCATTGATTAGAGCGATGAAATTGGGATCTGGCAGTCAAATTTCCCCCTATATCATTTTCCCCAGATCTATCATTTCCCCGAATTCATTCTCAAATGCCAAGCGCACTACCTCCCTGATCAAAAAACCATAGTGTCTTTGACTGCATAAACCTTTTCCTAATTATAGCCAAGGCCATCGATCAAATTATGCAGGTACCCAGATTCAAACCCGTTCTCCCCTTACACTTGAAATTCTGATAGAAATGTATCAGAACCTATCATTTCCCCAAAGAGCACAAATCTTTGAGATTTTCCTCCCTCGAGACGCCCAATTACCTAAAAAGAATCCTCCCTACCATTCTTCCATATTTTCCGAAAGGGGAAACCATATTATATCCACACTGTGTTGCTTTCTCGGTTACTTCTCAGATGAATGGGTGGATGAACCTATCTTAGGTTTCCTATCCATTTTCTCTGCTGAAGAGAAAGTCGCCATCCATTTCGACTACAACAGTTTCTTGGCTGAGAACCTGCACGACCAGCTAGAAAATTTCCCTACAGAAGTCATGTTCTGGTATTCTTCAATACTGGCCTACATGTTCATGTTCTATCAAGAAGAAAAATTTTATTTTCACATGCAGAAGATGGACAAGGAAGGAAAACCTCAAGTAGTCACTTTATGGGCGTTGCTACTCAGGGGAATATCCACTGAGTTCACTTGTAAACAATTCATTGAGTTGTTTTATCACCCATTTTTAGGCATGCTTATTGGAAGACCTAAGCTGAGGATAAACGAGGAGATCCAAAGAGTTCTACACCTTTCGGATCTCGCGAAGATTATGGACTGGTTTCTATACCAGAATCACACAGAAATCAGAGTGTATGGGTGTGAACTAGCTCCATACAAGTTGCCCAAGTATGTGCCTATTCGAATATTCAAACTGGAGTATATTCATCAGATGATGAACTCACATGACATATATTTTGTGTCTCTGAAGAGAAAAACAACAAATGAGGATCAAAGGGAAAATAGGACCGTTTATCTGCAACAGTCGAGCTGCTAGGGAAGAGGCAGATAAATTATTGAAGGAAATGAAATTCAGCACCAGTTTTATTTGGCGATATGACCCTAGTGAAATTATTGCAGAGATGAGATCCAATAACAAAATTTCACCTTATGCCCACACCCTCAAACCATAAATTTAAAAGTATGTGAACCAGACAGAGTGGGAAGAAAACACTCTGGTAGATACAAAGCCATAGGAATCTCCTTCAGTCTCTTTTTCACTGACTACCACTCCACAGGTACCCAAGGAAAAAAGGCCAAGAAAGGATGATTCACCTTCAATCACTGAGGTATCAGCAGAATATTTTCAAGTATACAGCAAGAAACCCAAAACCACTCATGCTACTCACATGTCTGGTGAGGAAGAGCCCTACTTTTCCACAGTGATTGAAAGAAGACAGCAGGTGGTGTCAACTTCTTCTTCAAAGAAGTAGACAGAGATAGTTGTGACCACCCAAAATCCATAAGGATATGTACCTCTAAGAATTTTTTAAAAATATGAAATGAAAAAAAAAAAGAACCAGACACTGACCAACAACACCTACTCTCAGTTTTGGAAGCAAACTTCCACAACACAACATCGATTGTTGTTAGCCTTTGACACAGAGAAAGGAAGAATGCATCTAGCATTTCTGCAAGCATGGGTGTCTCAACCCAAAGAGATCACTAACTACAAGAGGTCAACTATCATTTTTGACATCAAACAAGTCCATCCAGCTGACCAGATGGATTTGCACAGACAGACTGGAGAAATGGTTTTCTCCACATTAGCACATGCTTCCTCTACAACAACAAAGTTACAGGTGTCTTTAAGCAATGTTCAGAACCAATTGAAGTTGGAAAATGTATCATCTTTTGCAAAGGATAAAAGAATAAAATCCTTAGAGGAGTTGGTGCTCAAGATTGGGTATGATCCCTCGAATGTAAAAGAAGCAGAGGAAATGTTGAAGAAAAAGAATGCTAACATTGTATCTTTGAGAAAACAATTGAAATTTCCACCAACAGAGGATTCACAAGCTAAAGAAATAGCCGAGGCAAAAAACGAGAAAGAAGAATTGTTGAAACTTATCATGCAGCAGAACGCATAACTCAGGGAAATAGAGGCAGAGTTGGAAAAGTTATTGAAAGAGAAGGAACAATCAACCCCAATAGAATTCATTCCATTAAGTGTAGCTCCCATCACAGAAGTCAGTACAGCAACTGTGACAACAGCCACTACAGCATCAATTTCATCAGCAGCTCCATTGACAGCACTGGGAAAATTGTGGAGCTAGTAAAGTCCATGGAAGAAATGACTCTGCAGGGAACAGAGATCAATAGGCTGAAAATGGAGATTGAAAGTCTACAGGAACTCAAGTCTTATTTCCAAACAAGATAAAATATTGAGAGACAAGTATCAGAGAAGCTCAAGAAGGAAATACAACAGCTTCATAAACAAACAGTGGCAGGCAAGACATTAGCAGAGGCTAAGGAAAATATATGGACAGATATCTCGAAATCCATAAATGAAATTTGGCCCATGGTGCAAATCATGTTTGAGCAACATGATCTGGTGTTAAAGAGTAGGCAAGCCATTGACAGGATAAGAACAGAGTTGGGTGAGATTCCCTCGACAGCCAACAAGATCATTAAGTTTTTGAACTCAAAAAACAAAGAAGAGCTGGAAGAACTAAAATTCGAAGACAGAACAGAGACTATCCTCGAAGTAAAAAGAGTGTTGAATAAAAAGGGATTAATGTTGCAGTTGGAGGAAAAGGCTCAGAACATGGACATGGGAGTTCATAGATTTTTTTTCAAGATTGAAGCGTTACAGAAAAAGGGTCTTCCTGATCTACATGTCCTAAATGATAAATTAATGACTTTGTCCGATTACAAGCAAAAGATCGCCACCATGGCCAAAGACAGTTCCAAGTTTTCAGGGATACAGTGCAACATCACGGGAAAAGCATTCTTGGAGACTCTGCAGCATGACCTCAGCATACAACATGAAATCAAGTACATATTCTTCATAAAGCTGACTTTTGCTAAATACACCGAGATGGACGAAGTCTATCGCCGTCTATTGAAAGTTACCATCCCAAGCACACAAGGATGGGATGAGTTGTGTGAATTGATTGAGTAAAGGTAAAGCCTCGCCCAGCTCAACATCCAGCACAGTTAAATTCATTTGAATGACTCACCAACGGTCTTCCTCGAAATCAGCATGAGATATTTGACACATCATCATCAGTTACTACATTTCTTCATCTTGTTAGCTAGTTAGTTAGACTCGGACTCTATCACGTCTTGATCATTAATGACAGGGTCGTTTGTAAATTTTATTATAAATATTTCCAACTTAGAAGTATTGAGGTTTGTTGATCTTTACGCCCAAGCAAGCTATAATCATTGTAATTTTTATCAAGAGGTTATTCCAGTAATACAAAGAGAAGTTTCATAGGATTCCTGCGTGTTAATTGTTGGTGAAGTTTCCTTTGTCTGCGTAAGAAAATTTCCTTCTCAGTTATCATATTGTCTTTCTAAATATAATCTTTAAAAGTTAAAGTTGCAGAATTTTCCATTGTGTACTCTTTTCTTAATCTTTTGTAGATTTAAATGTTTTTCTTCTAATGTTATAACAAAGAAATTCTTAAATGCTTTTTTGTTTTAACTGATATCTCACCTTTTTCAGCAATACACCATTTTATTCCTAATAGCACTATCCCGCCCTGTAAAACAAATCTTATAAAAGTTGTCTTTAACCTCTATCTTTTTAAAACAGACCCCATAGCCCAATGGAAGCATAAGTGATATTCAACCATTTCATTTAAAAACAATGCAAACAACTCGGTTATATTCTTTCTAACTAGCCTAAAATCTTGAAAATCCAAATAAATCTGAAACTCACAGAGAGATCCCTCTCTGAAACTGGTAGGTGTTGGGCCCGAGATATGGTCATTTTCATGACATTATTATACACTTTTTTCCATATGTACATATGCATTTTTCATCTTTCAAAGGAGCTTTCTGAATAATTTTATGATAAAATGGTATAATCATCATAAGGTACGTGTAATTTGTGTTTTATGATTAAATCAAGTTTAATTCATCATGTTTTATGGTTTCCAAGAGTTAATTCATGTTTTTCTTCTGTTACAGGGAAAAATGCACCATGTTTCTTGATCCATCACTTGATCAAGCACTCGTTTCGGTACCCGATCCGACACTCGTTCCAGCACCCAGTATTGCACAAAAACGCAAGGCGAGTTGGTGGTTATGGTATTGGCGGCCAGTGATGGAAAACTTGAGCACATGGGTTTTGTTTATCATCACCCGCTCCAGCTACTAAGCTCAAGACAACTCAATTTCAGTTGTCCAAAGAGGGTGATTATTGGGTTCCTCCGTTTTGTTAGTTATGGCTACATTTATTGTATTTTTCCAAATTTAGAGGTGGTTTGACCCTCCTATGGTCAACCACTTGGTTTGTAAATCTATAAATACTACCAGGATGGTCATTAGATGGTGAAGAAAGTAGAATAGCCATTATATTGGAGATAAATTCATTGTACTCTGTTTTTTATTTTTCACATTACCAGAATAGTGCCAGAACTGTGTTTTTAACTTTCATGGTGAATTCGGCCTGTTGAAGTTCGTGGTGTGCTTGTAGAAGGTAGCCACGACTTTCTAGGGGGCCCACCAGTAGTCTGGTGATTGTTCTTATGTTTATTTATGCATTTTATAATATAAATTTCTCTTTCTTATTTCCTGTATGTACATGTTTTTATTTAATTAATTAATTTGATGTAGCTCATTGTTTTACTTCTCTTTTGCAGGTTAGATGATGATATGTAATAGGATGTGTTGATTTGATAGACTAGGAACAGGCTTGCAAGTCTCTTTACTAATTCCATGTGCAATTAAAAATTCTGTCTCTCTTTACTAACCCTCATATGCAGTTAAATGTTAAATCTTGCTTTCTTTTACAATTTTACAGTCAAGTTTAGAATAGATTTTCAATTAGAGCAGAACATAGTTTTAATTTGGGTTTTCTTTGACAGGGATGTTGATAGATGGATAGATTTAATTCTCATTCTTAGTTTGCTTACTTCAGTTTTAGATAGATTTCATTTGCTTCATTATTGGTTAATGTAATTGTCAATTTACTTCTTGATATCATAGTTTAATTTATGTTTTTAATTCATCATAGCTTGAATGATTAGAATAGACATAGCATAGTTTCCCTTTACGCAATTTCCTTTCGTAGATTAAAACGCAATTAAATCTCATTATGTTGTTGATGGTTTATACATGAATATGCAGGGTATTTAACATTACTTTTATCATGGCTAAGTTTTCATTGGACTGTTTACTTCACACCTTTCATTTTTCCATTGAAATTAGTATTGATCTTATACCATTAGAGTTGTCCTTTGTTGTCAAGTGTCATCGAGATATCATCCGTCACCACCGAAGGAATTCACACAACCACCAACATTACATTTGAGTGTTTCATAGATTAAATATAGTTTCTTGCTTTTGTATATTAGAAGAGATAGTTTCTTTTTTTCATAAGTTTAGTTGGTAGTCTTTCTTGCTTTCGATAGAATAGATTTCCTTTCATGCATTGCATCGAGCATTTAGATTTCTTTTCATGCATTAAAAATAAGTTTTGCATTAGGCATTTAGTTCACTTGCCTCTTAGGCTAGATAGTTGTTCAATTAGAAGTCTTTGCTTACCTATCCCTTTGCTTTAGTAGGATAGATGGTTGTCTTTTGCTTTAGTAGGTTAGGTAGGTGTCTTTGCTTACTTGTCTATTTGCTTTAATAGGTTAGATAGGTTCTTTTGCTTACTTGCTTATTTATTTTTCTTTCATAGGGTAGTTGCTCATTGAATGTAGGTTGGCAAGTTAAAAGTAGTTTGCTTTCATCATTTGTGTAGTATGCTTAGTAGTTTACCTTTTCTTATTGTCATGAACTAGTTTGCTTAAATAGGGTTTTACTTGCTTTCTTAGGAACTATCCATCAACCCTTGGCCCAAAAGTACTTAGGTTACCTAGTTTCATTGTGCTTAGTAAGGTTTGCTCATTAGATAGTTTTGCTTGAGTAGATCAGCCTTAGATAGTTTCTTTCATTAGTTAGATTATGCTCCTACCAACATTTTACCTTTGGCATATATTTTGCTACAACTCTAAGTTTACTTACTCAGGGTTGACAATTTAATTGAGTGTAGTTTAGTGTCTTTTTTAGTACATATAAATCACCTAACATTTTGGCGTCGTTGTCGGGGAGTTGTCTTAAGGTAAGAAGTAATTAGGAATTATATCATCCTTAGACCTTATCATTAGTTTGGTGGCGGGGGAACTTTAAGACAAAACGTAAGAACCTATGCATCTGCTATAGCAGGTTCCCCCAAACCCAGTAGTAGTTTTTCTTTTTGTTTGCTTTCATGAATAGACCTAGGAATCAAATGGTAGCTTTTTCTTTTTTGTTTTTTTCTTTTTTTCATGAATAGGCCTAGAGACCCACAAGGTAGATACATGAAATCAAAATCGGACCTTTCAACCAAGGTTCCTTCCGATCTCTTTGGGGGAAGGAACGTTTCGCTTATAAAATCCGCAGACCGATACCGAAAAACAAGAGCTAGCTCAACCTAAAGAAATAAAATAGTCTCTGAAGGGACTAACACAGGGAGCACTATAGAACAATAAATTGAAGCATCAATCATATTAGGACAGGAGGCAAGACCACTAGAGTCTTCCACGTAACCAAACAATACAACCTTTGCTTTTACACCACCACTAGGGGACTCTAATTTTAAGGATATCATAGACCCTGAACAGGTGAATCTTTTGTTTGGTAGCTCAACCGATGTAATTATCTCTCAAACTGACACAAAAACTTTGGCACCGATAATCTCAATCGGCTCGAGTAGAATCCCAGACATCCAATTAGTAGGAAGACCTTTTCATCAAAGAGAAACTTTGGTCCCTTCAAAGATAAAACCACTTAGGTACTCTCTTTTTGGAAACCAAGCCAATATGGATGATCAGAAGGACCATAAAAACGTAAGACATAGGGAGGAAGAATAAACAGGAAACCAAACTGAAACTACCTTCAGATTTCTGATTTTAGACACCACTCCAAATGTCAACATGAAGAATATTCCTCTCTCAACACTACCTACCTTTTATGGTAAAAACGATGAATATCCAGACACCTTCCTATTTGAATTTGACATATTTTGCAGGAGCTACAACTATGTGCAAGATGCCCAGAAATTAAAACTCTTTCCTGCCACCCTCAAAGACTCTGCATTAAGATGGTTCATGGGGTTGGGAGAATCTAGTATTAGGTCTTGGGAATCCATGAAAGACATCTTTCTTAAGAAGTACCAAGACTACTGCAAGACCAAAGAGTCTTGTAATGACATATTTAAAGTCCAACAGTTAGAATATGAGACCCTTGAAGACTATATGGAAGATTTGGTTATATCTCCTAGAAGTCAAAATACCATGACCTCCCAAAGGATGCAGTTAGGGCTTTGTTCTTCAAGGGAATTTTAGAAGAATATTTAGAGATTCTTAACCTGATGGAATCATGTGATATTTCTCATAAACCATTTGCTAAAATATGTGAAATGTGTAAAAACTACTCAAGGATTAGAGCCAAAACAAGAAAGAATGTTCGGGACCCTTACAATAGAAGCTTAAAACCAGTTAGTTCAGGTGGTATGATGAGAGAATATATAGGGAACCTTTTAGAAAAATTTAATACTGACATATTAATCACAATAGGTTCCCAGTTGGATACCCTTAAACTCAAAAAGAAACAGGAGGAGGAAAATGCAACAATGAGCATATATTGCCCAAGATGAAGGAGGAAGCATTCCTCAAGGGAGTGCCCACTAGATAACATTTTAGTTTGTGGCTTCTATACAGAAGACCATGTGACTGAAAAATGTCCATCACTGCCCAGTTTATTAGTCATCTATAGGAGTGGAGACCCTGGGGAGTCTTCTTATGCACCTAGGAGGCCATGGAAGCCTAGGAATCAACCCACATACCTGGATCTACAGTCTCAAGATCAATGGAACTCACCAGGTTGGAAAAACTAGTCTACTCAGTAACAACATCATTGGATTCAAGGATGGAGGGGAGGACACAACCAAGGAAACCCTCAAGCTCCACCTATCCCTATGTACAACCATCCTTATCCTCAGTTATCATCAAACACTCTGCAGCTTCTGCCAAGTTTTGTTCCACCACCTTTACCTCTTATCCCACAACAACAACCACTACAATTTCAAAATGCAAGATCCCCAAAACTGACACTACTACCAGCACAGCCAGTGTTGAATCCCAATAATAATCCCCCTCAACCTCTTAACAATGTTGAGATGCATGCCTTCCCGACATATGTCATTACTCCTGTTTCATTACAGGAAATTCAACTAAGATCGAGAAAAGTTCTAGATAGGCAAAGACCTTCAGTAGTCATCCAGGAAGAAGAAGAAGAAGAAATCACCAAACAACCCACGAATGACACTAGGTGGGAAGATGTTATTATCCCAAATAATCAAGAACCCAATCTTCCTCAAAATGAACCTTCAAAGATTACAAAGGTCTCTCCTTATCCAGACCGATTGGTAATAGAGAAACCTACCACCTGACCGGAATTTGACATTTTGAATGAATTGAAAAATATTTGTGTCAAGATTCCTCTGCTTCAAGCCATTAAAGACATTCCAATMTATAGTAAGGTAGTCAAAGAATTGTGTATTAAGAAGCCAAGTAGGAAGCAAAAGGACCCCCCTATAGTACATTTGGTAGGAGAACTCTCTGAGTACATATCAAAGCAACCAAATCTAGCAAAGTATGGGAATCCAGGAAACCCCGTAGTGACCATAACCATTAAGGAGGTCTCCATTGGAAACACTCTCATATACCTAGGGGCATCCATCAATGTTATGACCGCTACTACCTTGGAACAATTACAGTTACAACCTCTTCTTCGTCCTACCCCAACCATTTTGGAATTAGCAGATAAGACTAGGGTTATACCTGAAGGGATTTTAGATGATGTCATGGTTACTTTAGCCTCATGGGAGTACCCAGTAGATTTTCTTGTCATTCATTCAAAGGATCCTGCCCGAGGCCATCCCGTTATTTTGGAAAGACCTTGGCTAGCCACAGCCAATGCATTTATTGGTTGTAGAGAAGGAGAAATGACCATCTCAAATGGTCTCTCTATCCAGATGCTCACCATTTACCCTCCAGCTCAACCTATTATAAAAAATCTATGGTGGCTTGAATGTCCATATGAGAACTAAGACTGGGAAGAACCGGTATTTCCTAGTGACCATGCAAGGGCACTTCAGGAGCATACACCAGAAAATGTGCTAAACCAATTCATTTCTGCTATTACATGTGTGGATTTTCCACAATCTTTTCCCCAATTTGTGTACATGTTTGTGGAAGAATTCCAAGAACAATTAGATCCATCCATTTTGTCTTCTACATCTTTTATTTTTGAAATAGATGAGTCTGCCATGTCTTATACTATGCCCTATGAGATTAGTCCAAGGAAATTTTTACATATAAACTCTAGGCTAGATACAGACCAACAGAAACAGTTAGTAGATATTCTTAAAGAAAAATCAGGAGCATTTGCCTGGGAATACACTAACATGAAGGGTATACACCCTGACACATGCATCCATCATATATATGCCCAGGGGGAAGTAACACCTGTTAGGCAACCCTAGAGAAGGATGAACCCAACACTCAAAGACATAGTCAAGGAGGAAATCCAAAAGTTGTTAAATGTTATATTTATCAATCCCATCTCCGTCAGTAAGTGGGTATCCCCGCTTGTAGTGGTTCCAAATAAATTGACCAGGAAATGGATAATTTGTGTTGATTTCCGGGAACTCAACAAGGCCACTCTAAAAGACTACTTTCCTCTTCCTTTCATTGACCAAGTTCTATATACCTTGTCTGGAAAGAAGTATTTTTCCTTTCTAGATGGGTACAGCAGGTACAATCAGATTCTTATAGCACCTGAGGACTGAGACAAGACTACCTTTACTTTTCCTTGGGGCACCTATGCCTATAGGGTCCTACCATTTGGATTATGTAATGCCCCTACCACTTTTCAACGAGCACTACTAGGGATATTTGCCAATATTATTCATGATTGTGTGGAGGTCTACATGGATGAATTCACAGTCTATGGAAACACTTACCCAGAAGCCTTAGACAACTTAGAAAAAGTCCTCATCAGATGCCAGGAAATGAACCTATCTCTAAGCCATGAAAAATGAAAAATATTGTTAATTGAAGGAGTGGTTCTAGGACATCATGTTTCATATGAAGGGATAAAAGTTGATCCTACAAAGATTAAGGTCATTGTCAGACTTCCACCCCCCAAAACCTAGAAAGAGGTAAGAATATTTCTTGGACATGCCGGATATTACCAATAGTTTATTGAAAATTTTACAAAGATTGTTGCACCTATGTTTGGATTATTGATAAAAGATGTTGATTTTGTTTGCACTGAGCATTGTCAAACTGCCTTTGAAACCCTGAAAGCCAAGTTGTCCGTGGAACCAGTTCTTAGAGGGCCCAATTGGGATCTCCCATTTCATATATCCACTAATGCCTTCGACACTGCAATCGGAGGGGTATTAGGGAAGAAAGAGGACTAGCAATCCTATGCCATTTATTTTATAAGCAAGAACTTGTCCCCTGCTGAGTTGAACTACACAGTCACTGAGAAGGAATTCTTGGCAGTTGTTCATGCTATTAACAATTTTTTTCATTACATTACAGGTTATGAAGTATTTGTACACACCGACCATTCCTCCATTATATTACTCATGAATAAACCTATAACTAATGGTCGAGTGACTAGGTGTCTCTTGTTATTGCAAGAATTTAATATTATTGTGCTTGACCAACCTATAAAGGATAATGTAGTAGTTGACTTTCATTCCCGAATAAAGAATGAGGATGATGACATCCCTGTAGATGATAGTTTCCTAGATGAGCATCTATTTTCCCTTTCTGTCAATGCCCCATGGTTTGCGGATATGGAAAACTATCTAGATACTAGGAAATTACCGTCTCATTTGTCACCTAATGAAAAGCGGAAAATTATTACACAGAGTAATAATTACTCTTGGGTTGGTCATGATGTTTTTTGTATAGGCCCTGATTTGATTATTCATAGATGTGTCCGAGAGGATGAGGTACCTGAAATTCTATGAAGTTGTCATGATGGACCATGTGGTGGCCATTTCTCTGACAAACGTACAACATATAAGGTGTTACATTCAGGTTACTATTGGCCTAGCATTTTCAAAGATGCTGCCAAGTATGTGAGAAGTTGTGATAGTTTCCAAAGGATAGGTAGACCTATGTCAGCTGACGAAATGCCTTTACAGGCCCAAGTTATGATAGAACCCTTCGAAAAATGGGATCTCGACTTTGTAGGACCAATTTCACCCATGTCCTATAGGAAGAACTATATCTTGGTTTGTACAGGATATGTCACCAAATGGGTAGAGGAAAAATCCCTATTTAGGGCCACAGAGAAGTCTGTTGTCGAATTCATCTATGAAGACATCTTTACCCGCTTTAGTGTCCCTCATGAAATTGTTACCGACCAAGGCACTCAATTCACTTCCAAGCTGATGAAAGAGATAACAGAGAAATATGGGATTAAACATTGTAAATCTTCTTCATACCACCCGCAAGCCAATGGTCAGGTAGAATCCACAAACAAAGTTCTAGAAGTTGTCTTGACCAAGATTGTTCAGTTACATCACAGAGATTGGGTTGATAGGCTCCCAGAGGCTTTGTGAGCATACTGAACTACCTGGAGAAATACCATTGGGCATACCCCTTATGAGCTAGTGTATGGGAAACAAGTACTTTTACCAATAGAATTCCAAGTAAGGACCTTTTGTATTGCCGCGGAGTTAGGATTGAACCGGGATGAGGTGCAAAAGAAACGATCCCTACAACTAAATGAGTTGGATGAAATTAGGCAAGATGTCATCCAACAGACAATATTAGTCCAGAACCAGACGAGCAAGTGGCATGACAAGTTTATTAAGAAGCACTTCCAGCCTGGTGATTGGGCTCTGTTGTTTGATTCCTGATTCAAAACCTTCAAAGGAAAACTTACCACCCGTTGGTTGGGCCCTTACGAGGTAGACACTGTATATGAAAATGGAGATATAAAAATTAAAACAATTGACGATGGACAAGTCTCCTTTGTGGTAAATGGACACCAGCTTAAATTTTATCATAAGTCCATTTTCAAAGAAGATTTTCTACAGGTCATGTCAGCTGACAAGGCATTGGCCTTAGTAGGTGGGGAAGTCCCCCCTTTTTCTTGAAAATTTTTCTCAGTTTCCTACTATATATATGTAAATAGTTTTTGCATTTTGTTAATAAGGTAATTCTAGAGGTTTATGTAAGTATTTATTTCACTAGAAGTACACAGTTTCAATAATCTTTCTTCAACACATTGTTATACTTGAATTTTGTGTTTGGTAAAAGCATCAAATGAATATTGACTTATTGTAATTAGCCATAGTTTTGCAAACATTCTCATTTTTTTAAGGCATTCTAAAGAAGTTTCTCTTGAAACTCTTCACCATTTTATAAGGAAGTGATACCGTAACTATCAAGCCTAGAGGTCTCTCGTATAGTTTTTCCAAGAAACCTGAGTAATTAAGTCAAGTGTCTTTATCAAAGAGTAACAAGAAGGTCTAATTAGCAGTTAGCCATGGAAACATCACAATAACTACAAAGGAAGAAAGTAAGTTGAGCCTAGAGATACCTTTTTGTTCTTTCTCAATGGTACCATCCACTACACACTAAATAGCTTGATTATATCATATCTTTAGACAGGCCACGTCCGCTTAAGTACCCCTTACACCAAGAAAACCACTAATAATATAATGGAAAGTCATCCTCTAACATAAATACCATCCCAATTAAAAAGAAAAAAAAGAAAAATTTGCTTCAGAGTTATTCCCCCATCTTCTTGCATAAGCAATCTTATACTAACATCTTAAAGGATGGAGGGCTAGTCTCTAAGGGTTTAAGAGGCTAACCCTCCGAGATACTAAACAGGTTTGCTGGCAGCGGGTACTAGCCTATGGTATGACTAGGTAAACCCATCGGAGTACTGAACAGGCTTGCTGGCAAAGGGGCCTTCTACCTAGCGAGGATGATAATCTGACAAAAATAAATACTAAATCTAAACTTGTCCTGATGTACAACATTACTTGCAGACAAAGCTGACATGGAGTATGTGTGGTTAAGCTAAGGTTAATGAATCTCACAAACTTGCCATTGGGAAATGACTCTAAGACTATCTTGAAACTCTTTTGCCTACCTCTTCTTATCTATATATAGGATCTCTTATCCTATAGGTGGGGCCATCTTCTAACTGTCTCGTCAGACCAAACTATGAAATTTTATCTTTACACTTGACATATTATAAATCTTCAGCTATTGGGGGGTACTAACTAGTTTCCTATACTTTTGATTGTGAGGTGTCACAATAGAGGTGTGGGGGAGGGGTTCATGAGCTAACAAATGATCATTTCCTAGAGAAAAGAGTCTTTGCAAGATTTTTTGTATTATTACCATGATACAGGTTATTACATTGATAGTCATGTTATTTTTAAATGCTTAACTCCTGTGTGTTATACATTACTGAACTCATGCTTAATAGACCACTCTTTATTGGTTATTTAACAGACCACTCTTTATTTGTTATCTTCCATTACAAGCTACATATTGTAGGTTTGACAATACATGTTTTATGCTTGCTATAACCCGTTCATTTTAGGTTTTGAAATTATATGTCATATGCAAGAAGAATGAGTGAGCATGGAGCACTTTGCCTCTACTCATTAACCACTATGGTTGTCAAAAACACTTCAAAATTGTAGGTTGTCCATTATAAGAGGTGAAAATGCACTTAACACAGGGGTATCGGATGAGGTGTCATTTGAAGTTTCGTTTGAAGTGCCATTGAATTGCATACTAGTAACTGTCCTAGATTCCAAGTAACTAGAATTAAATTATATTCAATTACATTGGTTGCAGGCATTGATTAAAAGATGCTTCATATGGTTATGATCAAATGTCCAAGTCAAAATACTTGGACATTGATCTAAATACGCACCAATCCATTGCTCCCAAGCTTGCCATCAAATTCTCATTTCCCACACATGGCAGCTCGCGCGCACATGTGGGCAACATACTCCACCATAAGAGCATCCAAAATCAGGTTGGTCACTCTATTATTTCATTTTCCCTTGCCATTTTCTCTGCCCTGCATTTAGTAATCGCGCTCAACCTCTACCAAATTAGCCCTCTGTTCTAATCACACTCAGACTATGCTAGACCCGTGTCATCTCTTGGCCTGTTCGCACCCTTGCTTGGTAAAATTTGCCTTCTGTTCCAATCACACTCAGACCGTTCCCAATCTGTGTCATTTCTTGGCTCGATTTTTCCCTTGCTTGGTGAATTTAAACTCTGTCACAATTCTTAGGAGATACGGACCCTCCTCCTATGCAGACTTGTTTTCCATTCCAGAATTCGCATAGTGCAGGGAAGTGTTATTGCGTCCTAGCTGGGGGCCATTTCTGTCTAGTTTGCAAGGCCATGATAATGGTCTTTCTATGTAATTTTTAGTTGGTTTTGATGGCAAGATAGCACATTTATGGTATCTCAACTTTGCAGTCACAGAAGAGTCAATTGTTGCTACAACAAAACTTCCAAGAATGGGAGACAGGTGGTTCAAGAATCATCAATTGTCGTGCTCAAGTTACAAAAGGGTGTTTAAGCCCAAATTCGAGATAATTTTAGGAGAGAAAGGGTATGCTAAGGAGTGGATAAATCCAGAATTGGTCAATCCCCTCATCATCATCACAAGGTTAATTACATGCAAAGGTAGATACTCTACCTTCAAAGCTTGTCACTTTAAATTGTTGGCTGATTTTCTGTTCAACAAACCCTTGAACCTTCCCTTTTATTTTCTCAAAAGCTTGGAGAAGATGTCCTCTCAAGTGAGGAAAAATGTGACCAACCCCCACAATAGTCTCTTCCACCACGGTTTGATCAAACTCCTCATTCTTACCGAACTAGAGAAACAGGGGCAAAGTTGGGATGCCTTTATATACCAATTTGCAAACCCCCACTTGGCAGTGAAGACCGACAAAAATCCACTTAGCCTAAAAAATATCTCTCCATCCAAGCCTCACTCTCCAAAAACTCCAAACTCCCTTGCACAAACCCTCTCTTTTCCGAAACAATACCAAAAGCTTGTTGATATTCCTACTTCTTCATCGGGGGAAAAGACAAAAAACAAAGACCAAAAGAAGCCTATTGTTGACCCCCCAATGCCTTCATTTTATCTTGATCCTACACCTAAGAAGCCCCAACAAGTAATGCAGCAAGACTTTCCCATCATTCCCACAAACAAGAGGGGAGCCAACCGATTTGGTAAGGGACCCTTTTGGAAGAGTACCTAGGACATAAGAACCAAGCCTTATGCAAAACCTCCACCTACTTCAGATCCTATCCAAGTATCCTTCGACCTTGAGAGCCCTCATAAGCAACTTAGGTAAGTCTCTGTGGATGGATTAAAGCCACTAAGGAAAACAAAATCAGAACCTACATCACCTTTCTGAACTCCCATCACTCCTACTTCACCTATGCCCACTCTGGATCCTAAAATTGATGAGTTTTCCACATCCCTCAAAGGACCTAAGCCTTCCTTGGAGATCACTAATTATGCCCCAACTATAGAGGACCTACAAAAGGAAAACCATCATCTTCTCCAATAGTTGGAAGAGAGGAAGACAATAGTTGTACACCTTCATCATGACAATCCAATCCTTCAAGCAAAAGTTAAATCCCTTCAACAGTTGTTTGATGGGATGACCCAATATAACCGCAGCCTGAGAGCACAATTAAAGAAACACAAGAGGCACAAGGCTAAGCCTACACAGCAAGAAGGAGAGGCTTCCAAAGCTAATCCTCCTCAGCAAGCCTAGTCACGAGGGGTAACTTCTTTTTTGTTTGTAGTGGGACCTGCAAAATTGTAGGTGTGGGGGTAATGTTGGGTTCGAGATATGGTCATTTTCATGATGTTATTATACACTTTTTTCCATATGTACATATGCATTTTTCATCTTTCAAAGGAGTTTTTTGAAGAATTTTATGATAAAATGGTATAATCGGCATAAGGTATGTGTAATTTGTGTTTTATGATTAAATCAAGTTTAATTCGTGATGTTTTATGGTTTCTAAGAGTTAATTCATGTTTTTTTGTTGTTACAGGGCAAAACGTACCTTGTTTCTTGATCTGGCACTTGATCCAACACGTGTTCCGGTACCCGATCCGACACTCGTTCCAACACCTAGTATTGCACAAAAACACAAGGCGAGTTGGCGGTTATGGTATTAGCGGCCAGTGATGGACAAATAAATCACATGGGTTTTGTTTATCATCCCCCCCCCCCCAAACTACTAATCTCAAGACAGCTTGATTTCAGTTGTCCAAAGAGGGTGATTATTGGCTTCCTCCGTTTTGTTAGTTATGGCTGCATTTATTGTATTTTGCCAAATTTAGAGGTGGTTCGACCCTCCTTTGGTCGACCACTTGGTTTGTAAATCTATAAATACTACCAGGATGGTCATTAGATAGTTAAGCAAGAAGAATAGCCATCAGATTAGAGATAAACTCGTTGTACTCTGTTTTTTATTTTTCACATTGCCAGAATAGTGTCAAAACTGTGTTTTTAACTTTCATGGTGAATTTGACCTGTTGAAGTTCGTGGTGTGATTGTAGAAGGTCAACATGACTTGCTGGGGGGCCCACCAACAGTCTGGTGATTGTTCTTATGTTTATTTGCGCATTTCATAATACAAAATGCTCTTTCTTATTTCCTGTATGTACATGTTTTTATTTAATTAATTAATTTGTTGTAGCTCACTATTTTACTTCTCTTTTGCAGGTTAGATGATGATATGTAATAGGATGTGTTGATTTGATAGACTAGGAATAGGCTTGCAAGTCTCTTTACTAATTCTGTGTGCAACTAAAAAGTCTCTCTCTCTTTACTAACCCTCATATGCAGTTAAATGTTAAATCTTGCTTTCTTTTACAATTTTACAGTCAAGTTTAGAATAGATTTTCAATTAGAGCAGAACATAGTTTTAATTTGGGTTTTCTTTGACAGGGATGTTGATGGATGGATAGATTTAATTCCCATTCTTAGTTTGCTTACTTCAGTTTTAGATAGATTTCATTTGCTTCATTATTGGATAATGTAATTGTCAATTTACTTCTTGATATCATAGTTTAATTTATGTTTTTAATTCATCATAGCTTGAATGATTAGAATAGACATAGCATAGTTTCCCTTTACGCAATTTCCTTTTGTAGATTAAAATGAAATTAAATCTCATTATGTTGTTGATGGTTTATACATGAATATGCAGGGTATTTAACATTACTTTTATCATGGATAAGTTTTCATTGGATTGTTTACTTCACACCTTTCATTTTGCCATTGAAATTAGTATTGAGCTTATACCATTAGAGATATCCTTTGTTGTCAAGTGTCATCGAGATATCATCCATCACCACCAAAGGCATTCACACAACCACCAGCATTACATTTGAGTGTTTCATAGATTAAAGATAGTTTCTTGCTTGTGTATATTAGAAGAGATAGTTTCTTGTTTTCATAAGTTTAGTTGGTAGTCTTTCTTGCTTTCAATAGAATAGATTTCCTTTCATGCATTGCATCAAGAACTTAGATTTCTTTTCATGCATTAAAAATAAGTTTTGCATTTGGCATTTAGTTCACTTACCTCTTAGGCTAGATAGTTGTTCAATGAGAATTATTTGCTTACCTGTCCCTTTGCTTTAGTAGGATAGATAGTTGTCTTTCCTTACTTGTCTTTTGCTTTAGTAGGTTAGGTAGGTGTCTTTGCTTACTTGTCTATTTGCTTTAATAGGTTAGATAGGTGCTTTTTCTTACTTGCTTATTTATTTTGCTTTCATAGGGTAGTTGCTCATTGAATGTAGGTTGGCAAGTTAAAAATAGTTTGCTTTCATCATTTGCTTAGTATGCTTAGTAGTTTACCTTTGCTTATTGTCATGAACTAGTTTGCTTACATAGGGTTTTACTTGCTTTCTTAGGAACTATCCATCAACCCTTGGCCCAAAAGTACTTAGGTTACCTAGTTTCATTGTGCTTAGTAAGGTTTTCTCATTAGATAGTTTTGCTTGAGTAGATCATCCTTAGATAGTTTCTTTCATTAGTTAGATTATACCCCTACCAACCTTTTACCTTTGGCATATATTTTGCTACAACTCTAAGTTTACTTACCCCGGGTTGACAATTTAATTGAGGGTAGTTTAGTGTCTTTTTTAGTACATATAAATCACCTAACAGTAGGGCTAGCTCCCAGTTTCGAAGTGGTTGGTTAAGGTTACCTCTGATAAATTTATTCTTACCTCACAACAACCTCTGGGAATTTATAGAGTGATAACATAAATGGTGACCATACTGGGGACGAACTGAACAAACTTTCCACCCCTTGTTTTCTTTCCCCTAGAACAAAGACGACTTTATTTCTGGTAGAAATGCAAACCCTAAATTTTATCTAGAAATAATGTTCAGAGGTTGTTAAAGTTTGTATATAAATAGCTAAAATCTCCAAAGGAATAATAAAATCAGTAGTTCTATCTTCCAAATGAATTTCTACCAAATCTCATCCTAACCCAGAACCTGCAATAGTAATAGATAACCCCGAAAGACTACTCAGGAAGAAAAATACTGCAGAAATTTCGAGGAGTAACAACCCACTTCCAAGGTCTTTTTCCATCCCAGAAACGTTAGTTGTTCTTCCAGACCTTGAGCCTGAAATACCCTTTCGAGCAAGTCTTTTCAGGACAAAATCTGACAGTTTTGTCAGTAAAACGGTCTTACACCAAACCGGTTTTCAGCCTAGGACCCCTGAGATACTTTCTCCTAGAGCTGAAGTTGATCAATGCTTTCACCTAGAGACTGATAAGCTCGAAGACCTAGTCGCAAATCTTGGTCGAGCCTTAGACAAACTCCATCTTCAACAATCCGTCGAACTTACTTTTTTAACTATTGATGCAGTTTCTACTAAACTTACACCAAGTCACTCCATTCCTCCAAGCCCTTCGCCCTCTATATATTCAGGCATTTCCTCTCCTGTCACACAGGTTGTTGTTCAACCTCCTCCACCAATCATGGCGGCAAGATATGCTCCATTGGTATTGGTTGCTCCTTTACATAACATGCCCCAAGATTATCAAACCATACTCCCACAGTTTGATAGTACCGGTCCCTTGAATGCACAACAACATGTTGAAAAAATGAATGATTACTTTGACCTGTAGGAAGTAGACGAAGTTGATGTGCAGATGAGATTATTTGCACAAAGCCTAACTGGAGAAGTGATAAAGTGGTTCAAAAATTTATGTGTTACTACCATTACTGATATTGTTGGTTCTCATCGGACTTTCCTTGATCGGTGGGAGGTAAAGAAAAATCCTCTCCAAATTCTATCAAAGTATGATAACATCAAAAGGAACCAAGGAGAGACAGTGAAGGATTAATGCACTCGTTTCAACAATCTATACAATGCTATCCCGACTGAAATCAAACCACCACAAGGTTTGGCATTAATAAAGTTTCTTGATGGTTTTGATGCCGACATGTCATATCAATTAAKGGAAGGAAACGCAACAACTTTGGAAGACATGAAAAGAAGTGTCATCAGTGTAGAAGCAAATATTTTGGCCAGAAGGGCTAGGCAGATAATTGAAAAGAGGGTCACCATCAAGGAAGAACCTTATACTTCCTCATTAGATGCCAAATTAGATTCTCTCGCCAGAGCTATGGAGAAAATGATGGAGAGACTCACCATAACTGACAGGAACCCACCTAGGGAGAACCAAGTTGCCCCTCAAATCAGAAACCCAAACTTTAGAAGAAATCCACCTCAGATTAGACAGAGAGATCCTAGAGATCAATGGGAACAAAGGGGACCTGATCAGTAGATTAGACCACCTCTCCAGGAAAACTATGCCGATGACAGGGAGGAAGTAATTGAGGATTTTGATGATACTCATATAAATCTAATGGGTGATCATGATCACGATCATGAATATATTTTCCTCACCCAGGAAGAACATGAAATATTTCTCCTTTCACAAACAGAGGTAAATGAGGACGCTGAGAAAACAGAACAGAAAGCCTTTGAGAACATTATAATGGAGGTTCACAGGCAGTATAACTTGAGGAGTAAGAAGACTAACGAGAATTCTCCGAAGAAGGCTATTGAAACCAAGAAAACCTCATAAACCCTTCCCAAGAAAGACCCTGGGAAGAATGATGTTGAATCTCTTGCATAAAAAACTCCAGAAATTCTTAAGAGAACAAGTCGGATAGAAGTTTCATCAACCATTCAAACAGGTGCACCTGTCCACAGAGTTTTTATCGATAAATCAGAAGTACATGGTTTAAACAAAACCACCGCTACTTTCAGCCTTGAAGGGGAACTAGAAAAATTGAATATTCCCATTCCCCTCTCTGAGCTGATGAACAAGAATGCTTACAGATCTCATGTGATAAAATATTTAAGTATCGAACTCGATATAGGTACCAAAGCCTTGAATGTTGGATCTGTACGCCACTCTGACACAGTAAACCTTGTCGATGATCAACCTGAGCTCTTGTTTGGTTCTGAAGTCAATGGTCAAACTAATAATGGCAACTTGGCCCCTTTTTACATCAACCTAAATATCCATGACATGATATTACATAATGTTATGCTGGATTCGGGTGCCTCTCACAACCTAATGCCCAAAGCCATGATGGAAAAGTTGGGACTCAAGGTCACCAGACCCTACAAATATTTTCATTCTTTCGACTCCAGCAAGGTCAAATGTATAGGCCTGATTAAAAACTTATGCATCACCTTGGCTCAAATCCCAGCAAAAATTTTGGTGATGGACATCATCGTGGCAGATATTCCCCCCAAGTATAGTATGTTGCTATCAAGGTCTTGGGGAGCTAAATTGAGAGGAACCCTGGAGCTAGATATGTCCTACGCCACCATTCTAGTTTTTAGTCAACAGAGAAGACTTTACAGGGAAACACTGATGAAGTATATGGTCAGTAGTCAGGAAAAGACACACAATTACCCGCTATCTTCCACACACTCTGACCTGGATTCTTTTATTATATATAACGACGGTGATCTTGAAGAAAAAATCGCACAACCGGAGGATGATGCACCTGATCCAAAGGATGATAAAGTAGTTGTCGAAGTAAAGAACCCCATGATTGAAGAAAATGAGGAATTGCCAGCAGACTTCTGGAGTATGGAATTTGATGGTGTTGTGAGTAAATAAGGAGATGGAGCCGAGGTGTGGATGCATAACAACATATCAAAGTACTGCGAGAATCATTCCTATAAACTGAACTTCCAATGTACTAACAACATATACAAGTATGAGGCTTTAATGCTTGGCCTGAAATTATTGAAGAAAGTTGGTGCTAAGAAGATAATGGTAAGGGGTGATTCTGAATTGATTATCAAGCAAATCAAAGGTGAGTATGCAGCAAAACATCCCAGACTTAGAGCCTATAGGAATGTTTCTTTAGATGCTCTTCAATGCTTTACTGATATTGACTTGCAGGCGATGCCTAGGGGACAAAATATACTCGCAGACGGACTAGCTACATCAGCATATTCTTGTAAAATCCCTTTTCATCCCACTCGCAAGTACACAGTGGAGGTGAAGTGCAAACCCACCATTCCTAACAACATCAGATATTGGCAGGTATTTGGAAATGACGATCAAAATGAAGATTTTATGCAATGTAAAAATGATTTCGAATGTACAAACATAGATTTAGAAAATGGTGATGAATTTGTAAATAAATCTGTTTTTGAGAATGGCAGTGTAAATACAATAGATGTTGAATAATTCAATGAAAATGATGTAGATTATGATATCCTTCAGTTGAAAAATAATGTGTTACCTAGAGGTTTAGTTCTGTTGGAAGACTTGTTTGATTTTAACAATGTGGCCAAAAAATCGAAAATTGAAGCTAGCGGTAAAGAGGTTGAAGATTGCAACATAGGAATAGAGGAAAACCCCAAAATGATAAAACTGTCTAAATCCCTGCCACCAAAGAAAAAAAGAAAATACATTGAACTTTTTAAGGAATATATAGATGTTTTTGCCTAGGGCTATGAGGACTTAAAATCCTATGACACAAGTATCATACATCACCAGATTCCCATAAAAGAAGAACACAAAACTTTCAGACAAAAACTTAGGAGAATTAATCCCAAGTTGCTTCCCCTGATAGAGAAAGAAATAAAAAAGATGTATGATGCCAATATTATAGTCCCCTTGAGATTTTCCAAATGGGTTTCTAATATAGTTTCAACTAGGAAGAAAACTGGCAAGATCAGACTCTGTATAGATTTCATAAATCTGAACAAAGTCTCCCTCAAAGACAATTACCCTTTACCCAAAATGGACCATATTTTACAAAAGGTGGCTGGATCCAGTAGAATCTCCTTACTGGATGGTTTCTCTGGTTACAACCAAGTTCTGGTCCATCTAGAAGATCAAGAGAAGATAGCTTTTACCACACCCTAGGGAACCTTCATGTATGTGAAGATGCCTTTTGGTCTGATGAACGCTGGGGATACTTTCCAAAGAGCAATGGATATTGCCTTTGTGGATGAGACTGGGAGATTTATAGTCATTTATCCAGATGATGTAACTGTTTACTCCAAATCTGACGAAGAACATTTGTTCCACCTCAAATGTGTGTTTGAGAAATGCAGGAAATTTGGGATTTCATTGAATCCTAAGAAAAAAAAATTGGGTTAGAGGAAGGTAAACTGCTGGGAGACATAATCTCAAAATACGGAATTAAAATAGATCCCAGCAGGATAGAAGCTATCCAGAAGGTGGAACACCCTAGGAACATCAAAGAACTGCAATCTTTCATTAGAAAAATAAATTTCCTTAGAAGATTCATACCAAACTTGGTCGAACTTCTCAGGAATATCACCAATATGTTGAAAACGGACACAAAAATAAAATGGAATGTCGAGTCCACATAGTCATTTGAGCAGGTGAAACATGCTCTCATCCAATCCCCAGTTCCTATTAGCCCAAACTATACCAAATACTTTTATCTTTTCTCCTTTGCATCTGAGCACACTATAGCAGCGGTATTGTTGCAAAAAAATAGTGAAGGGTACGAGCAACCCATAGCTTTTTTCAGCAAATCTTTAAGAGACGCGGCGTTGAATTATAACATTATGGAGAAACAAGCCTTCGCCCTGGTAAAGGCTATAAAATATTTTAGGGTCTATATTCTCCACTCACACAATTGCATACATCCCAAACACAGTGATTAAAGATATCCTGACCTAGGATAATCCGGATGGCAGAAGAGGAAAATGAATTACAGTTATTCTAGAATACGACATTGAAATAAAACCTACTAAACTAATCAAAGGACAGGGTTTGGCCAAACTAATGGCTGAGTCCTATTAAATTGAAAGCATTGAAATTTTATATTTTGGAAGGCAACCTCTATTGGAAAGATCCTGGCAGTATCGTGCGTAATTGCTTGCTAAAAGATGAAGATGACAAAGTTATTCAAGATTTTCATGCAGGAGACTGTGGTGGGCACCTGAGCTAGAATACCACAGCTAACAAGATTCTGAGTGTTGGCTTTTACTGGCCTACTCAGTTTGTTGATGTTCACCAAAAGGTTACTTCTTGCCACAAGTGTCAGATTTTTGAAGGTAAAAGGAAGCTTCTGCCACTCCTAATGAAACCCATCTCTGTTGAATCTCCTTTCCAACAATGGGGGCTAGACTTCATTGGTGAAATACATCCTCCCTCTTCGTGCCAACATATATGGATCCTCACGGCCACAGACTACTTCACCAAGTGGATCGAGGTTGTACCATGCAGGCAAGATACCGACTCCGTCATCATCAAGTTTTTAGAAACTAACATTTTGTCTCATTTTGGATGCCCCAGAAAAATTATAGCTAACAATGCAGTGGATTTCATATCCAAAAGGCTCATATATTTTTATAATCAAAATCATATTACTTTGGGACACTCAACGACTTATTATCCACAGGGAAATAGGCTAGCTGAGTCTTCTAACAAAATGCTGGTGAACATTCTCAGAAAGATACTACAGGAAAACAAGAAATCATGTCATAATAAGTTGGTTTTCTCACTCTAGGTTGGCAGAATAAGCACCAAAAGATCGATAGGTATGTCTCCATACCAGTTGGTGTATGGCACCGAGGTAGTTTTTCCCCTTTCATTAGGAGTTCTAATCATGAAACTATTGCAGGAAACACAAGAAGAACCAAACAATGTCCAATGAAGAATAAATCAAATGATCCACCTAATGCAATCCAAAGAAGAAGTTTACAACAGAACTCAAGTGATCCAGGAAAATATTAAAAAGATTTATCACAAGAGAACCAAAGAGGATAACTTTGAATTGGGTGATCTAGTTTTGAGATGGGACTCCAAAAATGAAGATAAAGGTAAACATGGAAAGTTAAATATCTTTTGGAAGGGTCCTTACACCATTCAAGCCTTCAGAGGAAATAATGCTTTTTTACTTGCTAATAGTGATGGATCAAACCTGCCAAGGGGACCTATAAATGGAAAGATGTTGAAGCATTACTTTCCACCTCAGTAGAAGAGATCACCATTCCATTCCATAGTACATATCATTTATTTTATGAGTATTTTAGGTATAGGTGTTTTTGTTCAAGTGTTTGAAGCCCACAGAGAAGGCCATAAGACATTGAATAATACCATAAAAATTTCAAAATAAAGCCAGTCAGACAACAGAAGAAATTCTAGAGGAAGTTTTTCAAGACAACAAGAAACTGGATTCTTGGCATCTCACAAGGAGGATACCATCCCCAGGTGGAGCCACTATTATAACACTATAATTTATAGGATCAACTGGTGATTGTGATTTTATTCCTTTAGTGTTTTTGGCAAGCAGATTTTGTTGTATTCTAAAAAAAAAAAAAAATGAAAAGAAAAGAAAAATAAAAAATGAGAAAAATAAAAGAGGGAAAAAAACAAAAGACAATGGATAAAATCCCCATGAAATGACAATGACTCGATCCATATAGTTTAAACATGGCCAAGTCTTTTAAATTTAAGTATCGAGGATTAGTGAATAATCTTGGATAAACTATCTAACCTTAGCCAAGTAATCAGGTTAGTTAGTGAATAAATTTGACCAAACAGTCTAATCTTGGTCAAATAGCCCCTAGGTAGAGTATTTTGTTAGTCCAACAGTCTAAGCTGGGCTAAAGGGGCAAATGAGTAGGTTAGGACATAGGTTAGACAGTTTCCTTTCAATAAAATATTTAAGATGATCGATGAAAATGCATGATTTTTTATGATGAAATGTTTTTTCTAACCCCATGGTGATAAAAATCAAAAGAAGCAGAGTGCAAAACCCATAAAAATTCATTAATCCTAAGTTCTGCATCATATATTGAATTGTTCCCTCGAGATTAAAGATCAGGTTTAGATCTATGACTGAGTTGTGGGTGCCTAGATCTACAGATCAGAAAAGAGTATGGACCCCCCCCCCCAATTGTTCGACCTTTAACGATGGTGGGG